>WBNO01010198.1:50937-104488 GCA_013400575.1 Peucedramus taeniatus
TTTTTTTTTAAGAAAAGGTAGCCTGTGTCTGTGAAAATAAAAATATCAACCTGAGATTGTCAGGGAAAGGCAAGGCATATGAAGGTGATTAGTCCTTCAGTCATTAGCTGTTTGATTACCTTATTTATTGATGGTGCTACCAAAATATTAATAAAATGGCTGATCAGGGTGAAAGAAGAACAAGGGAAAATGCAACTGTTAAAAAGCTGCAAATATCAGTATCTCATGATAGCTTTCATCAGTACTGAAACTGAGTAAAATGATACAACATCTATGCCTTTAATTGCTTATTCCTGGATCTTTTTTTTTTTTTTGTTCAAAATATATTACTTTATAAGTAAAACACAGATTTTATAATTTGTAATCATAAGTACATGAGTTAGCCTAAATCTTTGTGTCACATGATGAAATAGTGCTTGAAAGTAATCCAGAGCTTGTTTTCTTTCTCTTATGAACAAAAATTTTGGCAAGATAATTCAAAATTAATCAGGTTGTGAAGAAAAGAGCATTTTAGGAATGCTGCACTTGTTTAAAATCTCACTGTCCAGTAATGCAATCAATTAGTAGCAATGCAAAGTCTTTATCCAATCAACACCAGTAGCTGTATTACTTAGTAAGCATGAATACATCTTTTCATCATAGATTATTTTCAGAATATTTTATCAAATGGATTTCCACTTACTTTGATAGATTTCTTTAGATGACATCCTGTCTTCAAATGCTGAATTTGTAAACTATTGGTGATCATTAAAGAAAATTATGAGCTGTAGTGTGTATATGAATATATATAGGAAAATAGCTTCATGATATGTAAGCACAATCACAACTGGTTTTTTTTTTCATTTTTTTTTTGTGGGTTTTGTTTTCTAAAGAGAGAGCAGTTGGGAGGCAGGGGAGATGAGGAACACCCAAACAACAAGGAGTATGAAGAGGTTAATTAATTTCTAATTTGGGAAATTTGAGAAAGTAAGGAATGAATAGAAAATCTTTGTACTTTTTTTGTATTTATTTTTATATCGCACATAATTGACCATTAAAACAAAAATTCATTGAAGGGAATAATGGAAAGCCATTATACCTCAAGATGTATTATGCCACAGATCTGTAGCTTCCCCGGGGTTATTCTTAGTGAATCATTTGCTTCCCACCTCATAAGTTCCTGTCTCACTGAAATGGCTGCTGTGTATTGGGGAGCAAGTCCTGCTCTCAAGGCAGTGACTTCTCTCACTTCTCAGGGCTGCAGCATGCATTGCACTGTGAGCAGGTCTTCCTGGGAGAGCAGCACAAGTCATTTGCCCTGAAAGTGTTGTTAGCAAAAAGTGAAACCCTTTTCTTACGGAAATAAGGAAAGGAGAGGCTGCCCATCCTGTCAGCACTCCAACTTTTAGCACAGTCAATGAGCCTTTCCTGTTCATTGATGTCGCCTGTAGTCATGCAGCCAGACTGTTGTCCTGAGAAACTGCAGCAACTGAGTCAAATGTAAACAGTTGCTCCTTTACAGTCAGGTGTTTAATTTTTTTCTTTTCTTCATGTATCCTCTTTAATAAATTTTTCCAGATGAAGAGTCCTTCATTATTTTCAGAGACAAATGATTTGAGGAAATGGCATGACAAAATTAACTCCTTAGGGGTAACCTTGGTTCATAAGCCAAAGAAATCTATGAAATATTCCAGCCAGAACATTTCAGGTACCTGCCTACTGTCTTTCTGGTGCTGGGGGGCCATTTCATTATCAGCATTACCTCCTGAAACTATTAGTCCCCAGGCTAAGCCAGTCCCATCTCTCAGCCTTTCCTTGAGGGAACAAGTACTCCAATCCCAACCAGTTGGAGATCCCTCACTGAACTCACTCCAGTTTGTCTGTGTGTCTGAAACCATTGTGCCCTCCGCCTGCCAAGGATTCCTGCCACCAACACTCCATATCTTGCCCAATTAAATTTCAAACAACCATGACACCACAATAACATTTCAACAACACAAGTCTCTTTTAAAATGGAGAGAGAATTTTTTCCCATCTGTGTTTGAATAAAAGCACAGTAATTCTAGTCTTAATTCTATTAATTTTTTTTTTCAGATGGTTTTTGGAGTAACCTTGAAGTATTTGCAAATGTTAATGAAGTTAATATTTATTTTGATATTTTAGATGATAGCTTTGCAACCTAAATGTGCTTTCATCCAGAAGTTGCTCTTTCCCTCTATTACACATAATTGCATATTACTTCACATTCATGGCAAATTTGAATAAGAATATTTTAGCAAACCAAGATGAAGATTAAGGCATGTAAATAATATTCTCCCCAAGATAAAACACAACACATATTAGTACAGTTATGGAGAGATAAACACTGTACAGCCAGTGAACTGTGAGATTAATTCACTTAAGTTTGGCAAAATACTGTTAGATTTTGAAAAAATGCTATTTCTGCTTATTTTTATTTATAAATATACCATTCTTGGAAATTACATCAAACGCAGTAAAAGCATCAAACAATTATGTTTTTTTCATGGCTGGGAATTCAGTCTGGCTGTGTCTATGCTGAAAGTTTTTGCTTAGCTGTATACCACTTCTTGGGTTGTACAGTCTGAAAAATTGGAGAAGAAAAATCTCTACCACTAGGAAGAAAATCTTATGAACTTTAACAGGAAAAATTCAGAAAATGAAAGGGAAGGGGCAAGGGCAGGTGAGATACAGCAAATGAGCTAAGAGTCTCTGGAGTCCTGCTTGTTGGTGATAGGAAGCAGAAGGCTGGTGACAGCAGGGGGCCAAGCCAGCCTTCCTTAATCAAGATCTCCAGGGCTGAAAGTGCTCTGAGTTACCTGCCCACGTGCTCCCTGCTTTGGTGGTTCAGGGTGGAAAAGCACTCTCCGTTCTGTCCCAAGGTAAATTCAAAACAAAGGTCTTACAAGGAGGAGGTCAGCAGCAACCAAAGTGCAGCTTCTTCTGTCACTCTGGGGCATCCCAGTAATAGTGATGAAATAATAGAAGGAAGACTTGGAGGCTTCCTGAATCCATCACAAATATCTGTGCAAGGCTGAGCTACAGTTGCACTAAGATGGTGATGTATTGTTGATCTGGTGAAATTTTGAGTGGTTGAGGAGGACTTCACAAAAACAAAGAGATCAAACATAGCCATTCATTATCATATTTTTTTCACAAACTGCAATTAAAAGACTCTAAACCACAAGTTTTATGTTTACAAGATACCAGGTAATATAGAAAATCAATACGTAAAATATATTCTCTATTTTTTAAAATTGTAACATTATTTATATATAAGCACACTTACATGGGAGGTCGTAGTAACTGTTCTCTAAAGTGTTGGGTTTTTTCTAAATTGCATTATTTTTCAGTTTTTGATTAATGTGCAATATAAAATATTTCTAATTAACAACATATTACAATATAAATCTAATCCAGCTATATTTATGCAGCTTGAAAATGAAATTTTTAACTGGGTTCTCTTTTTAGGATTAGAAAAGACTGTTTGCAATGACAGCTCTGATATCTAATCTATTCTCTTTCTGTTGTTTGTTTTTTTTTGGTTTTTTTAATACCTGTGCACACCAGAGAGGGATATCAGAAAATATTATGACACTTGCAATAATGCTTTCAGAGAAAATGAATTCCTATGGGACAGATATTAAATGTGTTGTAAATATTGGTAAAAAAAGCATTCAATTTGTGTGCTACTCAAAGTGAAGTTCTCATTGGGCAATGTATGCCAAATGTACTGCACTTGGGTTAAAAGATATATATGGACTTATGCCATTCATCAGTGCAACATTTTAAAATTACCTGCTCCTAAGAGTCTGGAAATAGTATAAGCAAGGAAAAAAGAAATCACGTCTGATAAAATCATAAATGTTTTCTCCATCATTGCTGAAACTCTAATTTTCTTGTTTATTGCTTGAGTTGATAAAACAAATAAAAGGAATCTAGGAGAGATTTCTTTAATATGCAAAATGAATTTCAATGTTCTGTCCCGCTGGTATTTTTATGGAAAACCTGACTAGATGCTGCACATGGAACAGAAAAATCTGCATTTAGATGGAAATATTATGAAATGCATGATATGGTACAAAGTAAGTCTTTTAATGGAGATAGCAAAGTGTTGCATTACATGGTTGAGTGGAAAGACAGCATGCATACAGGCTTTTATGTCCAGCTGTCCTGATTTGCCCAAGAAAGCTTACTATTTGAATTTGAACCTAATACATGGGAAGAAAAAAACAGTCTCAAAAATATTAAGCAGAGAAATGAATATTTCTTTTATCAAGTAGATTATTAAGATCTGTGTGAGTCACCACAGTAAAAAATGATGTTTTGAACTTGCATGTCAATTTTTCAAAGGCTCTGTAAGTGTTTTACAATCAAGAATTAATTAAGCCTTTCAGTACTTCCTGTTACATAGATAAAGTGGTGCAACGAAGATTAAATTTATACCCATAGATTTCAACAACTATTTTAACATCATTGTGATAACTGGTTCAGTTTCCCTAAGGATGTGGTTGTGCAATTTCTTTTTGAGTTTGGTTTTGTTAATACAAATAAAACAAAGAATACATAATGCAGTTTGGGCAAAATGATGATTTATCACTATGAGTCATTGATTTCTATCAAATCACAACATATCTGAAGATCTGGCATTTTTAAGCTCTCAAATTCCATCACTGTTGTGATGATGGAAAACCACATTGTAACTTATGTCAATGGATGGAGATCTTATTCTAATCAGGAATTCTGGCCACAATTATATCTGCTTCCAGAAAATTTTAAGAGGATAGTCAGAAGTGGAGCACCAATAAATAAAGTAAATAAATTTAAAATATAGAAAAATATTGAAATTTCAGGTGGTAGTTTTGCATACATATTTCCACAAGTTACATATATATTTTTTTTTAAATGTTGGAATACAATTGTTCTGCTACACAAAAACAATTTTGTAGCTGAGGCTGTGACCTCCTTTTTGATTATAAAATAGCTTCCACAGCAGAACCCTGCTTCTGACTGTACTGTGTGTAGCATTATGCTGGAGTACACTCTTACCAGTTTATTAATGATTCCTTTTGTAATTACATTTTTTAGTGGAAGGAAGTAGTGAAATCCCCTCATACTTCCAGAGAAATGAAAATACTAGCCTTGTTCTGACAAGCACACTTTTTTCCCGCATAGCTTTTCTTCTAGTCGTACTGATGCTTAACCCATTAATGCCCTTGAATATTCATGCCAAACTCCTCCCTCACATTACTGTGCTGCTGACTGTGGTAACATTGGAAAGGGGATAGATTTCTTTCCATAACTTTTATTGAAATAACAAAGAGTGACCTCAGGGTGTTTCTGTACGTCCTAGTGTTCCTTCTACAACATTTAAAATAATGGAGACACACTGGGTGGTGTGGCCTCAGGCATGGTGAGGGAGCTGTAACTCTCTGGGGGTTAATGGATGACTGTTTTTAGTTGAGTAATCAAATATAATACTTTGCTGCAGAACTCCTAGCAAGGCACATCCTAATGGCTATTACTCTAATATGCTTTCAACCTTGAAGACACTTTAAAGACATTGCTTGTCACTTCATTGTTATATTGTTGCATTCTAACAAATACATGCCAATTTTCTTTGACATGTTCTGGTGAAACAGAAAACAATTCTATTTTCTTATTCAAACAAAAAACAGTTCCAATCAAATCTTCAAATATAATGCTGCTGTTAAAAAAGAATGCCAGTAAGCAGAAATAAAAGCTGAAAGATCACATTAGCATTAGTATGAAAGCCAATACAAATGAAAACTTAAAAAATCTCCATATTTTGTCATATTCACTGTGAAATAAATTAGTCTGTATGTTTTCAATAGGATCCTGCTGAAAATATTTAGCCAGGTTCCAGGTAAAAACTTCCCAGAGATGGAGCGAGGAGGAGGAGAATGTAAGAGAAACATTTTTAGATCTATTTTTAAATCTCCACTTAAAGAAGAAAATCAGATACTGTATTTAGACTCCCTTTATCACAGGTCTGCTGGAAAACAGGCCTTTTATCATTTTTAATTTGAATAATTTTGTCATCATAATTTCTTTCCCCCTTTATTTTCATTATTAAATATCTTTGGGGGGTTTTGTTTGTTTCTTTGCTTTTTTAAAATCTTAACTGCTCAAATGCATGAATTATTGAAAAGGGAATGGGAGTCACTAAGAAGGCTAAAGCCAGGTAGCTCTTCTCCCAGTAAAAGTATGACATGGTGACAGCCAGTAGGACTCTCCCTGTGCTCATCATTACACATATATATATATAGATCTTTTGCTAGATCAAGACTGGAAATATTTTTGTGCAGCTACCATCATTATATATAAATGTATATATGTATTTCTAGGACAGCTGTATTTCAGCATGTTGTAGCCGGCAGATAATAAAGTTAGAAGAGAATAATCTGACTTCTAGCAGTTCAGTGCCAAAGATATTTTTTTTTTGGCTCTCATGGAAGAATGAAATGCAACTCCTAGACACACAGAAATTACAACACCCCTCCACTCCCCCTGTTGACTCTAGAAGAGAAACAAGAAAGATGAGAGCAACGGAACAGATATGTCAGCTTTCAGAAACACTGGCATTTTCAGCATATCAGTTTGTCTCCCTGTCTACACCACTGAAGCTTTATTAATGTTGTAGAATATATCATTCAGGTCATTAATTTCACATTTTTACTTCTCCACTTTCTCCTCAACAGAAGGAATGACCCAACTCCTGTTGGTGTTAAGGGGAATCCAAGGAGAGTTTTCAGTGGATTTAGAGCAAGGATCCTGAATGGATAGTGGTTTTGTTTGTATCATTTGCCATATATGATTTATGATACTTTGTAATGAACAGTTCTTCAGCTCAGAAACTTTAGATGTGCAAAGATGATTTATTTTCTTCCAAGACCAGAAAAAAAAAAAAAGTTATGGTTACATTACCATAATCAGTTTCCTGGAGGTACATTATATTGAGACCTTCTGGTATCTTTCATTATCTTTGTGATCTAGTATGAAATACCTCTTTTAAATCTTCAGGTTTATTGGTGATGAAGAAAGCCTTTTGTTATAACAACCCAGTAAGATGCTCCACTAAACTCAGTCACTAAACCTATTTCATTATATTTCCTATTCCTTCAAATACAGGAATGCAATAATAACTGAGACTTGGAAACTCAGCATTCTTTGATGGATTAATGATTGATAATTTTTCATGTTAATATTGGCAGCCTAAGACTACAGGAATGCATTACTATTATTCATGTTCACAATCTGTCATAATATCCTAAGCAAACTTGCTTCACTTTCTTCTGTTTAATAGGCTGTAAGGTATTGAACAGGACTTACAGCATGATCGTTTCCATGACTGATGTATTTCTGCTAAACAGAACACATTTGTCCTGCACTCAATGTTGCAGTTTTGAATGCTTTGCAAGGAAACCTGACATTCCACAAATACATCACCTGGATTCTTGGGTTGCATGAATATGTCAGAAACCACAGCCGTAACAGGGAAAATCAAATGTGCTTACAGAACAAAGTATGTTGTGTTTTTTTGTTTGTTTGTTTTGTTTTTGTTTTTGTTTTTGTTTTTTATGGGTTTTTTTTGATGCCTGGAAGTGAAATTAAAGATTTCTTTTAAAGCTTGTATTGTAAGTAATGAACAAATTGTTGGTATCCAAAACTATTAAACCAACTTTACTGTGAGGGAATGCATGAAAATGTAAAGAAGTTTTAAACAAGATTGTGGTCGCGTTTTAATATCTGGCAAGATATTTAGCTACTTCTGTAAAGAAGAACTTCTGTGAATTCAGAGCAAGGCATATGTTTCCATAAACACTCAGGGACATTTAAATTTTTCACTATAAACACAGAAATTACAATCCACTCTCTTCTTAAGTTTTTTAAATCACTGCTAAGTTTAAAGAAATTTAATTACACTGATTAGTGCCTTGGTGAATGAATGATATTTCATATAGTCTGATTAATTTGTTTTTCAAGAAAGTTATAATTGAATTCAGCCTGTTTTTCCTTGTGACAATAGTTCTGAATATGAAATAAGTTCATTTAGCCAATTCACCAGAACAGGTGAATACTTCCATGAATTCTTCTAGATGAGAAAAATGTTAAGATTTTCCCTTTGTGTGGTCTTCTAATATATAAGATAATGAACTTTTTTTTACCTTATGAAGCAACAAGGCTGAATTCAAGGCTGCTCAAAATGCTGAAGACCTATGTCTGTGTATGTGTATGAGTGTCTGCATGTACAAGTGTATGCATGAAGTTCTTTTAAAATATTAATAATTTTAAAACTTTCATGAGGAAGGAGGTTGTTTGGGTTTTTATATACATATATCATTTGTTCAAATGCAAAACTAACATATTTGGGTGACTAAAAATTTTAAATATGCTAACTGATCTTTAACCTTTACTATTGACTCAAATTAATGAAAATACCTTGGTATTAAAAGTAGTTTTGAAGAGACAGTGTTAATAGAAGTGGTCATGGCTTCTTTTTCCCTCCTCATACCTCTATTTTTCACTAATTCTTTTTTTAATATGAAAGAAGTAATTTAAACTTATAAGAGTTTATTGATTCAAAATAGAGTATAACAATACTGAGTACATTCTACAGCTCCAGAATCAATATTTGCATCTCATCTCTGGGTACTTTTGTGTGTGATTCTTCTTCACTTTCACTAGTAATGGAGATGCAGTAGTGACCTATTTATTTCAAAGATATTTTGTGTTTTGTTCCTTGAAATACTGTGTAAGTGTTATTAGCAACCTACAATCTGTTTATGAGGTGTAGAAAAGATTTCACAGAAAATGTGCTGAAGCCTATTAACACTAATGCTAATGAATCTTCATATGGTCAAGATATGAGTACTACAAGAGCTACAGAATTAAAATGATTTTTTTACGATAGAGAAGTATGTGAGATTACCATCATATATGTCAGAATACTATGTGTAATCATATATCTATAATGTGTCATCAGTATAGTGCATAACACAGGTCAGTTCTTTTTTCATAAATCACCCAATAATTTGAAATTCTTAAACTAAAAATTTCTACTAAGAGATTAAAGTTCCTTCTTTTTTTGATAATGAAACTCCATGCATTGCTCATTAAAAGATAAAATATGTTTCTAAATAATATTAAAATATGAAAAACAGTTCTATTTGTTGGAATAGGGAAGCTCAACTATATTATCTAAACACTGTAAAGAATTGCTTGCTATATTCCCATTTCTCATCCTCTTTCACACAGAATTTCACTTATTAAAACTATGAAAAACACATACACATTTCAGTCATATTTAATTAGTCATCCTACACTACTTGCAGGTAATTTAAATGCATATTCTTCATCTCCAGCCCTCTCAAAAAAAAGTCCACTGAATTTCTTCACTTTAGATATATAAATACATTAGAAGAGTTTGAGCTTCATTTCTTCAGCAAGATAGAGATAAACCCCATATAATTTGGCACGTAATTAAGTACTTCACTAAATCACTACCTCAACTGCCAAAATAATGGACCTTCAATGTGAACTTGAAAACTGCACATATATCAGTTCCCTGTGCAAGGTTTGTTTTGCAGCACAAATCTAATTTAAACCCAATTTGTATCTAGATGTAATCAAATAGAAACCTAATTTCTCCCACCTCAATTCTATTGGAATCTTTTTCAATCCACTCTGTGGACTCAAAATTAAGATTTAGAGTTGGGCTTGTTTTCTTATAAGTCTGCTTGTCTATTTATTTTTAATGGCATTTCTTTAAAAGTGTATTATGTCTGTTTAGGGTCTGCCTGCTTTTTTCTGTCCTGTTCTGGACTTCATCCAGGAAATAAATGTCAAATACAGGTTAAAACGGATTTTTTTTTCCTTTCTGATATTTTCATTGACATTATAGCCTAGACACAGATGTCAGGCTGTCCCCCCATAAATGAATACCCATCTTTGTCCTCTCAGTTCTACTCTCAGTCTGCTTCCTGACCTAAGTCTCAAATCTCTGGCTGCCATGACTAGAATGTGCAGTGTCAATTTTATTCAGATTGCTTTAGCATTGGCTGAATCCATTAGCAACAGAAACTTTTCTAACAGTAAAGAAAACCAACCGAACAACAAAAATAATAAATTCCAAGATTTTGCCTTTGTGTAGGAGCAGGATGATGTTTAAAATGATGGAAGAACATTCACATGAAGGAGGATGGACCAGACTGAAGATCTTCAGTCAGGTAAAATCGGTGGAGAATACAAGATAGACTCATCAAATGAGAAAATCTATTGAGGAAGTGAACAAGAACTAGGGAGATAATGAATGTTCTTATGTGTCAGGTATCAGGTTTAAATACCCCCAACAATATGGACGCATCTACACTAAATTTACACATCTGCATTTAGTTGAATTGTGAAACTCTTCACTATAGACAGCCACAGATGTTTACATTTACCTTCAGAAAGGAGATGACCTAAAGATATTTCCTCTGGAACATAAAGCCCTTGGTATGTACATCACTGCATACTTCCTGGGATTTATACTCTTCATTAAGCATTTGCTGTTAGTCATAGCTAAAGATTAGACCTTTGGGCCTTTGGTCAAATGCACAATTGTCTTGGGAAACTGCTATGGTACTCTTCTGGTCTTACTCTGAGGATTTTAAATTATAGGAAATACAATTCCAAGTATTACTTGGCAAGAAAATCTTTGCTGATTTAATTACTCATCAGAAAATACAATTTTTTGCATGCTTTGGGATTATTAAAATGAGTTCTGAATTTATACACGTCTAATTCTTCTTGTGTAAATACCCAACTATTTTGACAAATGTAATGAATGCTGAGGTAAACCCAAAGAAAGGAATGTGTTTTGGAACTATGTTAACTATGGCCCTCTTTTCATACAATAACATAAAATTTGCTCTCACTGTGGGTCCTGTCTCTTCTGGTTCAGCTAGACTTCTGATATATCTCTGGACCCAGGTTCTTATGCTCAAGATTAATATTTGTGAATAATAATATCAGCAGATTTCAAGTTAAAGGTCACTAATGACCTTGCACTCTTGTGTAAGTCTTAAGAGATTTCTTGCTGTGAAAGCATGAGATCAATACTTAGAGCCATTTAAATGGATCTCAATGAATTAAGATTTCTAAAGCAAAGAAAGGGTAAGATAAAGATCAGGGCAATCTAGAAGGAGAATTTGCTGATGTTTTATGGGCTAGATTAACACAAACACTGGAGACACATATTGCTTAGTTTCTGGATAGATCATCTCCACAAAGACATGAAGATTTGATGCCCTCCTGCTCCCTCAAACTTCTTCTGATTATGGAAAGCTTCCTCTCTTGTAAACTTCATGCACTTCTCTGTTCCTTGGAAGCAAGGCTCCTAAGAGATATCGTGTCTTGGATTTTGTGAGGGTTTTTGCAGTAAGAAAGTCTCACCCATACTGTTCCACTAGAGCACTTGTATTTCTAAGGTAGGAGTGACCACTCCAGCAAGAGGTGTTACTAGATATGAATGCACACTCTTCTTCCTTCTGGTCTTTTGTCAGTTCTTCCCTTGGATTACAAAAACACAGCTTCATAGAAAATCTAATGTTGAACATTGTTTATTTATCTCTACATGTATAGTTTGAGTCTATGTTACAATGCTGTTTCACAAAAGGGAAAAAACAAGAACAAAACATTAACAACTTACTGAACTTACTAAGTGGAATTGCCAAAAGACTCCAAAAATGCTGGCTACTTTTCTGAATGAAACCAAGACAGATAAGTTTCCTAGTAAAAGTCTAAGAACTTCAGAAACTAGGTCAGTGCCCTGATTGCCTGAAAAACTCAGTTGACATCCTGGACTAAATGTGATTTTCTCAGATTCTTCATGTTAACCTTGTAATTTTAGTTGATTACTTGCTATATTCGTTTGATGATTTGATAATTTCACATATTGTTTTATTGAATCACTTTTAATCATGTCCTTGATTGGATCATTGTATCACTCCATCCTTAATTAGCCTTGTAAAGTCATAAATTAGTTCAGTAAAATGCTTGCTTGAGTAAATAGATGCTTATTCATCTTTAAAAAAATAGAATCAGTAAATAATGCAGACATTATATTCATTCAGTCACATTGCACCTTGTGTCATCAACTCTGAGGATAAAGTTAATTTTAATTAAGAAACTAACAAACCCATTTTCCTGTGCTGGCAAATTGTACTTAAGAAACCCTTGGTTTTATTATCTTTGTGTGTTACTATATTATGGATTATGTTGCAAGTAAGTAAATAATTTCCAGAAAGCTTGTAATTCTCAATAATGTCAGTGCTTATCTGGCAGAAATAATATTAAACTCTTCTGGTATGAGAAAAAGAGACACCTCTCAAGTAACAAAAGAACAACAACAAAAAGCAACACTGTCCAAAAAAAAAAAAAAAAAAGAAAGAGATCATAACCACTTGCTGTGCAGGTAGAGGGAACAAGGTCATCAACTTATCTATTATTTATTAATTCTCTAAAATTGCAGAAACCAGTACAATACAAGCTGTTGTTTCCAAAGGTACTGTGTGAATGTTGCTGCTGTACAACTGTTTCTTGTCCCACAGGCATCAGAAGCAAATCTTTTATGTAGAACCACTCAAATATTTTGTGAAGAATCAGTTGTAAGATGCTAATCAAATGTGAAATGTTCACAGGATGTGACAATGGTAATAACATTTCACAATAACTACACATTTTTTTTAAAAAGCATTTGAATAAACAAACATTTTTAAATCTATTTTTAAAAAATCCTTTAAACTTTTAATTTATGTAGTAGAACATTTTTAGTTAAATTTTTAATAAACCATAGCCATAATTTAATTTTAAGACATATTAATCTCTGCTTTTATGCACAGCTAACAAAGCGTTTAGAACATTTGCGGATTAAAACCACCAGAAATACACTGTACTAATACCCTTATTTTTTCAGTTCTTTAATTTGTGTTTAATATCAAATAGCAATAATTTCTTGTAAGAAAAAAGTGATCATGTTTTGGAAAGCAAAGTGGCAAGTGGGGAAACTGGTACTGAAACAGTATTCTCCAAGAGAAATAAAAAGATGAAATGCCAGTTCCTCCATGATTTGGTTTACTGTTCTAACTTTAGAATTGTTTTCCCTGCAGATCTGTGCTACAATGTTTTTCCTCACAATTTTGACTTATAAATAAGATGAAGTCTTATTAAATTGATCCTACATAAGTTCACAGCGAAACCCTTAAGTTTAGACCCTGGCACAACAAGAAAGCTCATAGTGAAAAAAGACAACATGCATTTTCATTGCAGAAAAAGCCTGTAGGATGAGTGTTGATGGCAAAATAGAATGAAATTTCTGCTCAGAATGGGTCTTACATTATAAATGAGATGAATAAATAAAGATATACTTGATCCATATTAATCCACTAATTATTTATTTTAGGAAATACCTTTGTCTGCATTTCTTAACCTGCAAATATTTTCTAGTGCATTAAAAATGGCTTGAATGTTAATTTTCACATTGCTGTCATGAGATCCAAGAATCAATGCCTTCAATGACTTAGCAGTGCTTTTCCCACATTCTTAACAGTGAGTGATTTTGCAATGGACTTTTCTGTTCTCACCCAAGCTTCTCAGAAATTACTTTTGACATGGATGACTTTGCAATACATTTAATATTTGCCATTTGACCTTTACAGAGTTATCAATTTTTAAGTATTCAATTAGAGTTTTCCTTGTATCTAAGAAGTTATTCCTGTTAAAAACCAAATTTAATACTTCTCTTAAAAAGGGAGAATATTTTCACAAATGTTAGATTGACACATATTCCAAAGTTCCAGAATGTCTCTCTCGAGTTTCTCTGCCCATTTCATGCCAGGTGACTTCTTTCAGTGTAAGGATAGCACATTTGATTTTAATTCTGAATTAAATTCCTGTTGCTTTTCCATATCCTTCACTATTCCTATGGAAAAATCTATTCAAATGTTTATAATCTCTTGCATTTGAAACATTTCAGGATATAGCAAATGTTTTCCACAACTTTTGAAAGCACTTTTAAAATATCTTTCAGTGTTCTTGAGTAGTATATCACAATCCCGTCAGGAACTTGGAAAAACTAAAATCTTATTTCAATTGATGGAATCAGTAGAAAGAACATTTCAACCACAATACAAACATCTACATTGAACAGATCCAGATGGAGTTCTAGAAGAAATATTTTAATGAAAATATATTACATTTTATTTGCAATTAAAAAAAAAAATCATTCCTTTTGAAATACAAGCTTTTGGTAGTGAAAGGGTGTCAAAGATTTCTGACTTTCTCTTCCTATGCGTCAAACTGCAATTTTGCAAAACTGGGACCTGAAAGTTATCACTCATAATCCCTTGTGCATTAAAAAATGTTTTGGATTTTTAAAATTAAGAAGTTAATAGCACCAAGAACTGCATAGCATTTTATGAGATTTTTGTTCCAGCCACTACCCACATACATGCAGACAGCCAACAGTAGCAGCTTGCCTTTTATATAAACCATGAGGGCAAATATTTTTCTTTTCACTTATCCTTTACAAACAGTATTGACAATTTAGGGAATTAAGTAGACATTTATGGTATTTGAAGATATAATTGCACTATTTAACATTCAACAGAAAGCAGCTGCCATTACTCCTGAGGGAAAACCAATCATAGGTATGATTGTAAAGAAGCAGTGAGAACTGAGTTAATTGAAAAACAGGAGGACTTGTAGGTCCTTTTTCCTTGCAGGGAAAAAAGGTAATAAATTAGTTTTCCTAAGACTTCACAAAGAATGAATCTAAAGAAATTCATATACACTCTAAGTTATGTATTTCCAGTATGAAATTTACAGGAGAATTTATGATCCCCTTACACTTCCCAAAGAAATGTCAACAAAGGTTATTTAGACTTGACAGCTTAACAAAAAACCCCCAAAAAGCAGCTATCTTCAAAACCTGGGAAGAAATGGAACCAGTTAGTATACCAGAAGTTCCTCCTTTAACCGCCCTCAACAAAATAAAGTATTTACTGAATAAATTTATAGGGAATTTGAAGAATATTGCAAACTTCCTTACTTGTGGTTAAAAAAAATCCAATCCAATCCAATCCAATCCAATCCAATCCAATCCAATCCAATCCAAACCTTCTTCATTTACAGTCTTTAGTTGATATGAAAAAGCTGAAATACGCACCCTTTAACTTATTTTTTTACCTTGCATAATTTTTAACATATTTATTAGACACATTGATTAGAAGAAATATAATTTCAGCCTTCCCAAATCAGGGCATTTTCCTTTAAAAATGTCATATATCCACTACTTATATTTTGAAATCTGGTTGACATCCATTTATTGGCATTTCTACTCACCTTTGGATCCAGCAAAATTTAAAACTGAATGTTTACCATTCAGATGAAAGTTGGATCTCAGTTTCCGTTACCGTGTTGCAATATTGTAATGTTTTCCAAAAGTTTAAAATCTGTACATTTATAAAAAATACCACTTTTTTTTTTTTTTTCCTTTATACGAAGGAAACTCTCTCCCAGCCTCTGAGGTGCTAAAAATTAGGTGATATGGGTGAAAAAAAGAACAAGGTAGTACAGAAGGTTCAAAGCAAATTTTCTTATTTATGACTTCTCTTACCATTTTAGGGCATAGAGATCATAACTTTGATTATTATTTCTGCTCTAACTGTATATACCATTGCACTGGTCAAAATATGCTCACTAATTGTATGTATGCAGGAAGCAAGGTGTGGAGTGTTCTTTGATGGCTCTGACCTGTCCAGTCTCCATTGTATATTCAAAGCTGGCAGATGATGAAAAGAGATTACATATGTAATTTCGGTACAGAAATTAAGCCTCGAAAGGCTGTCTTTAATTGGGATCTTCACAAGGTCTCCTTAGAATCAAATCTTCTTCACAAAGTGGCAACTTACCTTCTTCATTTGTCCACGTGTGAACAAGAATGCTTAATTATTATTTAATATGAATACTTTAACTCAAATATTACATTGCATTTGGATACAACATATATGCACAAGAAGTGGAAAAAAAAATAACTAGAGGTACACACCTTCACTGTACATTAACACCCACCTGTTTCTCAGTTCCTGTGGTGGATAGGCAGAATAATGCACTCCTGAAATCTCAGTGACAATATAGAGAAAAATAAAAGACCGAAGAATTATAGGAAATAGCTGCAAGTACAATACTTTAAATTATACTAGTTAGACTCCAGATATGATCTGAACAATCAGTGATCTCCAGAAATCTGTCTTTTGTCAAACATACACCTGTCTGACTTCTGTTTGAAATTCTTTGGTCAGTGATAAGAGATGAAAAAGAGACCAGAGCCTAATGTTTTTGGATAAAGAGCCCCAAGTGTTATTACGTTAATTTTTTTTTAATTCTAAGCAAGGGATCAATCACATGATATAAAAGATTCAAAACACATAATCTTAAAACCTGGGAACTATTTTTATTGTTACTGAAAAGTATACCTATTGCAAATTTTCCTTGCTTTTAGTAAGTAGAAGCATGTTTTCAGAGCAGGTAGTGGGTGTTAGTCATGCTGAAATCCTAGCTTAACATTTAAAAATGTGTTCTTTTTCAATTAAAGAGAAAGTACTGTCTTGAACAGTACTATGAAAACCAATAGTGAGGAGGGTGTATGGTGGGGAGAAAGTATGTTCTTCCAGCTAAATAAATTTTTCATTCTGTTTTGCCAGAGATAATCATAGAATCACAGAACATGTTGGTTTGGAAGAGACTTTAAAGATCATCTTGTTCCAAGCCCCATGCAAAGGCAAGGGGTATCTTCCACTAAACCAGGTTGCTCAAAGTCCCATCCAACCTGGTGTTGAACACTGCCAGGGATGGGGCATCCACTGTTTCTCTGGGTAACCTGTTCCAGTGGCTCATCACACTCCCAGTAAAGACTTCCTAGCATCTGATCTAAACCTACCCTCTTGCAGTTTATTCTTCTTTTGCCTGTCACTACAATTTGGTGAAAAGTCCCTGTCCAGCTCTCCATTAGGCCTCTTTTAGGTACTTGAAAGATGCTAAAAGGTCTGCTTGGATCCTTCTCTTCTCCAGAGTGAACAAAACCAGGTTTCTCAGCCTGTCTCCATAGGAGAGGTGCTCTAGCCCTCTGATTATCTTCATGGGCCTTCTCTGGACTTGCTTCGACATGTTAATGTCCTTATTATGTTGAAGGCCCCAGAGCTTGACACAATACACCAAGTAAGGTCTCACCAGAGCTGAGTGGAAGGGTAGAATCCTCTCCCTCACCCTGCTGGCAATGCTGCTTTGGATGCAGCCCAGGACACAGCTGGCTTTCTGGTCTCTGAGTTATGTCCAACCTCTCAACCACCAACACCCCCAAGTCATTCTGCTCAGGGTTATTCTCAATCCATTCACTGCCCAGCCTGTATGTGAGCTTGGAATTGCCCTGACCCAGGTGCAGGACCTGGCACTTGGCCTTGTTTAACTTCAGGAGGTTCACACACTCCCACTCCTCAAGCCTGTCAAGGTCCCTCTGGATGACATCCCTTCCCTCCAGCATGTTGACCGCCCCACTCAGCTTGGTGTGCTTTTGCAAAGTTGGTGAGGGTTGACTCAATCCCACTGTGTGTGTCATTGACAAAGGCATTAAACAGGGCTGATGCTAGTACTAAGCCCTGAGGAATGCCACTTGTCATTGGTCAACACCTGGACATTGAGTCGTTCACTGCAACTCTCTGAGTGCAACCATCCAGCCAATCCATTGAATGGTTCATCCATAAAGTGCATGTTTCTCCACTTTGGAGGCAAGGGAGGATGAGTCACTCCTTCCTGGGTAGTGCATTATTAAGGGCCTTGTGTGCTCTAAAGACTGAACAGCTGAGACTCTGCCTAATTCAGAATAAATGAATGTTCTAAGATTATATGATGTTCTTACTGCTTCAGAATATTGAGTTTTCTATTATTATAGTTAGTGTACTCTAATTTTACTTTTTGTTACTTAATCTTTAAAGTAAACTTTAGTAATGATTCATTCAGTTTCTGGATGATTTAAACTACAGAACTTTGTTTGCAGGAATGGCAGGGATTTGCTAAAATATAACTGCTTTTCCATAACAAATTTCAGTTTGGGGATGCTGAATCAGATTTATTTCAATCATGTAGCAATTCTGTCTTTGGAAAAACTATCATTCATCTTAAATACTCATTTCAACACCATTTTCAAATAATCAAAGAGCTGGAAGACGAAAATGCAGAACTATATCATCATAAACTACCAAATCCTCATAAATATAGTGTGTATATTTACTGCTCTTCAGCTAATAGATATAAAATACTTAACTTATAAAAGCTTCCAAAACGTGAAGTTGTAGGAATTTGGAGGAAATGATTAAAAATTCTCTACCTCTTTGTTTCCATTTTGAAATGTAAAAATTTTTTTCTTTTCTTTTATTTTCTTTTCTTCCTGTAGTTTTATCTCAGGTTCAGAAATTTTCAGTTAAATTTTTTCATTGTGGTATGCTATACCACAGAAAAATAGCACAGGAAATTCCAGGATATTGAGAAAGATCCTCCTGTATTGAGTGTACAAGTAATTGCAATTAGCTAGGGAAAGATGACTGCACTTTCAGTCTAACATCCTGAATAAGCAGAAACAGGACAGGACTGTTTACATCCTTTTCCTACTCAAAATGCATGTATTGAAATAAGTATTACTAGAGTAGAAGAGAAAATGAGGTTAACACTCCTGTTTTATGCCAATAGCTGTCATTTAGTTCATAGATTTTTATTCCTTTGAGTATCAAACTTGAGATGTACTCCAAGCAGTGTAGCCACTCCCTAGATCCCTAGAACCCAAGTTGCAGTTTTGGAGGCCTCTTCTAGTCAACCCTTCAGGCTCTTTATTCTGGTCAGGTTTGCAATGATCTCTGTTCTAGAAAAGTGTTTTGATGAAGCTTGTTGAAAATTATCACTTTTATTTGAAAATCATTACACAGTTCAGACTACTGAAAATTTACTTTCAGCAATCCAACTACCCCCTTCATGTGGGAGTCTAAATGGGAGTTGGACCCTGCAGCCAAATGGAAGTCTAATCAATCAGGTTCATTGAGTCTACTTTCCTAATCACTTCCATGTTTATCAGAAGACAATTTTGGTTAAACGAGCTTTTCTGTAGTTTACATATACTATAGTGTGATTCTAAACAAATGCACATCTAATATAGACATCTTACTCTCTTATTGTATCTCAGGTCTTATGCACAACTCAGTTGTCCAAATGTGGACATCTAGGGCCTTTTGAGATGTCACCCAGGATTTGAGACATCCACATGAGACTGACAGATTTAACACTGTCTTTAGAAGACTTGTATTTTTCTGCTTCAGTATCTGAAGGGCAAATACTGTACACTGAAGAAACTTAGAGCCTTTTTGTTCCCTATTCCAATCATACTTTTGCAGTAATTTATAATAAAAATTTGTCGGAGTGCTCTTCCTCTCTTATTTGTTGCAAAGCATTACAGGATAAACTTTTCTGATGTGAAACTAACAAGTAACACGACACAGAATCTAGCTTTTGTTGTATTCCCAGTGAAATCCCTCTTGTTACCCTCTAAGGTTATATAAATATTTGAATTCAGAATAATTAACACACATAACTATACTGTAATCTTCTCCTATGGGAGACACAGAACTAAACTCAGAAGTTATTCACAGAGTGAAATTTATTTTTATCCTCACTAGACACAAAATAATAATAAAAAAGAAGAATATTTATGTTCCTTCTGGTCTTTGCTCCTATCCCAAAAGTGTTAATTTGAAGCACTAAGTGTCATAGGAAGTGTGCGACTGATTCTTTTCATGCCTAAGTCTACAATTTAGTGAAATTCAAATCTTTCCTACATCCACTGAGGCACATTTCATACATATATTCAAGTGGGGATTCATAGTCTAAATATCTCATCTAAAGAACTTGATTCATACAATGAAGTAATGAACTGTAGCTAAGAACCTTTACTTAGAAAGGTCAGAGCACTGGAGAATCATGTCAAAGTTGACATTCAGTATTCAACTACATCCTCTGAGGATACTTGTTGGAAAATATTGTACACTAAATGTTAGTGGGCTGTTAAAGAATGGAGGTTTGGAGGAAGAGCATCTTTTCAATATCACTTTTTAAAGTTTTTCAGTTTTAAGTAAGATACTCTCAGCTGGTAACTATGGAAATGAGTGAGATACAGTCTCTGTAATTACTGGCTTTTACTTGGTTTCTAGACCAATGAACTAGTAATGCTTAGTGTACATGAATATCTTAAACAAAGCAGGCTAAGAGAGACCCAGAATAACTTACTGGATATTTTCCTAAGAAGGGAGACACAAAACTTCCATCAGAGAGAGATTTTGAATACTTGCTTCTCACATTCCATGCATGTGCTTGTTGCATTCTCAAGACAAGGTTTGTAAGTGGATGCAATTAGCATCAAATTCTAGATAAGATCTAAGAAGCAACTTGAGGTTTGGTGGTGAGGTCTTGGCCGCCAAGGTTACAATGATGACATCTCTGGGGTGATGTTTCCCTTGTACAAGCACAGCAAGTCTATATCTGTTTTACCCTGGCCTCTTTCTGAAGCAAATATGTTTCAAAACCTATTTGGAAGGTCAACACCACCCTGGGCTGCATTAGGAAAAGCATGGTTAGCACATCAGGAGAGGTGATCCTCTCTACTCAGCACTGATGACACACACTGACTGCTGTGCCCAGTCCTGGACTTCCAGTGCAAAAGAGTCATGAACAAGCTGTAGTGAGCCCAGCAGAGACCCACAAAGATGACTAAAACATTGGATCATCTCGTACAAGAAGAGGCTGTGAGATCTGGGACTGTTGAGCCTGGAGACGAAATGCACAGACATCTGACAGATGTTTATAAATACCACATTGGAGAAAGTAAAAAGGATTGAGTCAGGCTATTGGTGGCATGCAGTGAAAGGAACAGAAAATAATAGACACAAAAGGAAATACAAAATTTCCTTTAAATAAATTTTTTTTTTTTTTTTTAGTTCTAAGGACAGTCAAACACTGGAGCAGGTTGTTGAGAGAAATTATGGAGCTTCCACTTTGAGATATGTTCAGATTCGCACTGGATATGGCTCTGAGAAGCCCGATCTCCTTTGTGCACAGGTTAATTTGTTGTTGCAAAGACCATGCAGTTAAAAAGTAGATTTAATTATTGTTTAAATGTACTCTTCTGTTTCTCATCTGTACTTAAGAATTCTCCTTTGGGAGAAATAAACTTTATTACAGAGTGTACAAGATGATTTTTGCAGATGACTTTACAAGACAAATGGCTGAATATGAAAGGGTCAGAAAGGACTTTTAAGAGCTTTAAGAACATATATGAATAGAATGATGACAATTAGTTTAAAAAAAAATGTATCAGCAGGCATTTCTGTGGTCCTCAACAGTACAGCATGTACCCCAAAAGCACAGATTAATCTCTTTTCATGGCAACCATTCAAAAGAACCAAATGTTAGACTTTCAAATCACAAATGGACAGTGGAGTCCAAGAAAAGCTCACTGAAGTCAGGAGGCTCCTAGCTTTGGTTGGTCAGTTTGAAATGCGCTGTTGAAATATAGAATAGCAGAATATTCAGCACCCCGCTGTAAGTCTTTGGCAGCTGTGAGTGGTCCACAGCTGAGGATGCTGGCAAATGCCAAATCAAGTACTTTCATCTGCAGGTGGATGACACATCCAGAGTGACTATTTGTTTTTTATTTTGGCCAATGTGATTTTGTCTCAGCTCCCAGAGAAAGAGCTGCAATAAATCAGATGACACGTGTCTTACCCCACAAATGCTACCTTTGATTTTGCAATTTTTGCAGCTCAGGTTGTGTTTGCAGCCTACATAGAGTAAACAAAAGAGATCAGTGCTGGATTTGAGCATGTCTTTTCTCCTTCGTTATAGCAGCCAGACTTCTCTATGCATTTTTGTCCCTTCAAATGAAGTAACAGATTTTATTATGGAACAGCAATGGCCCTAGTTCAGAAGAAATTAGCATTTGCCTTGGTTTAAATTGAATGATCTAATTGAAATCAAGGGGAATATTCATTTGTTTTATGTATTTAATCAGCTAGCTGAAGTGAAGCCTAAATTAATGAATGTGACCTGTGATTCACCAGGCATTTGGATGCTGAATATGTAATGCCAAGCACAGAATTGCAGGGCAAGCCATAAAGGTTTCTGCTTTCATGCTAGTCCCATCTCCCCTGCAGTGGTGCTGGCATCGCTCAGTCCACTCAGCACATCCTTGCATTTTCTGACTCTGCAGAGAATCTCTGGTGCTGTATTGGGAGTTAAAATGGTGCCAACACTGTGACAGGGGAGAAGAGGGGCACAAAGCAGACTGAAAGCCAGAAGGGCTGTGGGTACTGTGTTTCTGCCAGCTGCAGGATAACTCCCTTTGTAGCAATACCCCATGGTGACTGGGGCTATGGGGCACAGCCTGGGCTCCCATGGAGGATGAGACATTAGGTCACCCTACCTGCAGTGGGGCTCTAGTCACCATTTATGTCATGGCTGCATTCATCCTTCAAATTACAAAACTCACTTCTAAGGAATTGAATTTAGTATCAGAGAAGTAATTTTCACACTAGAGTAGAGAGTGATTAGGAATTTCTGTACAGTTTTCTGCAGCACAGCGCAGATCAGCTGGACCCATGATACTCATAAGCATCAAATAGCAACCATAAAAAAAATTAAAACACTCTGGTGACATCCAGGACTTCTCGCTCTATAATATTTCAGATTTGACCTGCAGCTCTATTGTCTTTCACTCCTCGAAGAGGTCCTTTAAAGCTCAGAGAAATATAGTGATCTAAAGAGGAAGATAGGCATTTAGTGGAAGGCAGACATGTCCTACTTCTGAAATCCTTTTTCTTACATACCTTGAAAAAATCTGGACCTGCTATGTCTCTTAATCCAATAGCAGGAGGCTGTGAAAGCCAGGATGCTTAAACCAATTTTGCTGTTAGTAGAAGTCTAATTTTAAGGCTTGTGTAACTAAGCCCTTCCAAGAAGATTCTGATAACTTGACAGAGTATGAAAAGCAACACAGTACCTAAATTCCTATTAGCAGAACTGGTATGTTCTTTATCTTGAAATCCACTTTTGGTATTGAACATGAAATGTATTTCAAACCTGTTTTAAAGTTCAGATGACAGAGATGCTTTAAAAAACGGATAATTTTTTCAAAGATTTTATGAAAGATTGATTTTTTCCAAAATTCTAGGTACTTTATCATTACGGTGATTTCTAGTATAATATACTGTTCTGTGACTTTTGCACATCACAGTCTTATACTCAGAAATCCCTGGATTTTTCTTTTCTTAGTGTTTTGTTGTTTTTTTATTTATCAGTGAAGGAATTTGGAGAATAAAATCAAATCCTCAATCCAATCTTTGCTGAAACAGTTCTATTACTTCCCCTCTATTTTCTCCTCACCCGTGTTACTGAGGTATATGTTATTTTGTTCAATTTCTGTTGACTTATCACTATATTAACTGTATTTCTTCCTTTTTCAGTCTGTGTCTGTCCATTACATAGAAGTAATAACCGCAACCTTTCCCACGTGTACATATTTAGTAAATAACCTGTTTTGTCTTGGCTTATTGAAACTGGTAGCCTCTGTAAAACCCTTTCCTTTGTTTCTTCAGACTCAATGAGCACTATCAGCACTCCCCAACTTGAACTACTGGTCACATACAGAGGTCAGCTAACTCCCGGGACCTCTTTCCTACTGCAGAGCACAGGGAGATTGAAGACACTGTAAATAATTGCGCTGTGTTCTCTAAGAGTTCACAGAGGAATATAATCATCTCCTTTTATGGCTATAATGCATCCTGCAAAATATCCTTTATGAGCTATAGCAACTAATTACAATATCTCTGTTCTGTGAGAAATTGGGGGAGAGTGAACAATGAAACAATTGCTTAAAAGGGGGCTGTAAAAAAAACATTGCTGCATAAAAATCTGTTTTCCAGATGCACATAAAGTGATGAGTTAAAAACAAATTGCTATTTAACTTTTCTCTTTTTCCTAAACAGCTTCATGGATGACAGTAGCTTGTCTTGGCTGGATATTTATATAGACTAGAAGTATCCAGGATTGACTGGTAATTTTTTAGATATGGAATTTTAGTCTGGAAGCATACATCTTTCTGTTAATTTTCAAATATCTCTTAATACATTAAAAAAAAAAATTCTCAATTTTAGTGAGGGAGAAGTAGAAAAGCTGAAGAAGAAACAGGTTCCTGAACGGGGAAGCCAAAACAAAATTTGGAAAATATATGTTGCCATTTATTATTCTACATTGCCATTATTATTCTGTGATTTTATTACACCAAGCCTGCCTGAGTTCAAGAAGTGTTTGGACAACACTTTCAGGCACATGGTGGATTTCTGCACCAGGAGATTTCTGGGCCAGGAGTTGGACTTAATCATCCTGATGAATACCTTTCAACTCAGCATATTCTATGATTTACTATTTATTCTCCTGTTTAACAAAAGAATACATTTAGTTGGAAGTAATTTTATAATTAAAAGATAACTCTATCACTTTAAATCTTTAGCCAACTTAAATTCTGAATTTTAAAAATTGCTACATAGAATTTTAAAATGTGCAACAAAATTAATCTGTGGAGTAGTTGGACTGCTCTGGAAGAAATGTAGAGTTGAACAATTGGATATACTCCTAATCAGAAGCTCTTTTTATGTTTTCTTTCTAAGAAACTCCTGGGAGTAGAGTGTGGGAGTTGGGTGGGTGATGTTTGTGTACAAAAGAAGCCAGCTTCAGAAACCCACGTGCTTTGCTCCAAAGAAACCCGTAAGGTAGCCACAGATGCCTGTAAGACATTCAGACAACAAGCTGATGTGGGAAATGGGAATCATGAGCCCTTTGCCATGCCACTCAACCATTCCCTGGACTGCTAAACACAGGTATAATATCTGTGAAGTAGCTTGTAGCCAGTGTCCCCTACTAGGGACAGGCACAGTCCCGACAGCAAAGCCACATCCCTGATGCACAGTTGCAGGCAGGAGAACAGAGGAAGGATACAGCTACACAGATTTAAGCAAGAGCATTGGGACATTGAAAATGTCTCTTTGTTCATATCCAGACAGATGTTACTTAGCATGTCTGCTGTGGGGCATTTGGATTGCTTTTCAGCTGTTCGAGTGACCTGTGACTGCTCAAGCCCAAGAGCAGGTAATGTGCCACAGCTTGTTTGTGCACATTTGGCCAGCTGGGTCAAAAGAGGGAGATGTGTTTCAACAAAACGCTTTAGAAAACTCAACAGATAAGCTAAGCAAAGAAGACAGTGGTGCTAGAATTTGCCTTTCCTAACCAGGATGAAGTCCAACTGTTGTTTCTGGCAGCAACAACCCAGACTCAATCAAACCCAGGTGCAGAATCAGCCAGCTTGGAGGAGAAGTGTGTTTACATCTGCCCTTTTCTCACTCTAGGGCTCTGCTCAGAGGGAGGAACATGCTGTTGGGAGATAAATTTCCCTCCTTCTAATTATAGGCCTTGCCATCTTCTGCCCACTTCAACTGTAAATCGCCTAATCATAAGCAATTCCTCTTCAAAGCTCAACACAGATTGGATGTAATTCCCTGACAACACCAATCTGTTCACAGTATAACATGCAAAGGACAGAATAACATTAAAGATCTTTCAGCCTGCTGAAGGAGAGAAGATTGAAGAAAGAAAACAAAATCTGAGAGTAAACCACAAAAGACATTACTCTTGTCACATTTTAGCAAGGAGTAGCAAATCTCTATAACTGCTCAAAGGAGAAGAGAGAAAAAAACCTTGGTAAAAAACCCCACCTTGTCACACACACTTTCTCTTCTAGTAATTAGTAAAGCAAGTAAAAGGCAGATGGAGACTGCTGATAATTTTTAATTTACCTTGAAAAACTTCAATTATTCAGAATGACCAAATCATTCTCACTACTAAACTGTACAAGATCACATTACTGCTATATTTGCCTGGTTTTTCCCTCCTCCCCATTTGTTTTCTCATGTGGTAACTGACCATAAATAAGAGTTTAGATCTTGTAAGAAAGTTGTCTATTTAAGTAATGTACTGCCTATGAACTATCCTTCAGAACTGGAATTGCATGCTGGTGAGACAGATAATGAAAACATTGCTGACAGGACATGGTACATTTTCCAAAAGGTGAGGATAATGGTATGCTAGCAGCACATGGTTTGTGCACTAGTACCTCAATCCTGCCATTGCTTTTTAGGGAAATATCAGAATACCGATATTAAGTGCAACAATAATAATAAAGCAGCATTATTGGTAGTGTTTTTGAAGTGATAGTTGACATCAGGACCAACATCTAATTTTACATTGATGTATCTCAACTGAATGAAAGGGCATTTTTCCTGATTTATGCCAGTATAGGGAGAGAACAAAATTAGGCCTTAAATTTCATACCTGTCTGGAACTCCTGGCAAGAAGGCTGGAAATGATCATCATATTTTAACAACGCCAAATCGCTGAGTCTAAAAGTAATAATACTCCAAAATGATCAAATCATATCTCATAACTCAACTTTGAGAAGTTTTCTGTTTCTTGATAGTAAATAACCATTAAGAGCTATTTATTTATATATTTAGTGGACTGATCTATCAAGAAGAATTTGGGGAAAAAAAGTCTCTATTTTTAGATTGAAGAGAATACACTTACTTTATGTCTGATTATTACAAAAAAATGGGCTAAACATATTTAGTGCAAAATAATCACTACCTTTCTATGTATATGAGAAACTGACAATGAAGCTAGGGGAAATAGCAGAATCCAAAATTTATAAAGTACAAGAAATAGAAGAGAAAAATGATAGCTCAGTAAATCAACCCACTGTTACTTAGTGCAGATGGTTCTGTAGCTGATATGTACTTGGGGGAAATCACTGGCCTTGCTAATTTGAACTGGAAGGTAAATTAAGCACTCTATAAAAATTATCTGAAATATTTATATCTCAGAATATAAACACTGAGCAGTATGCATACACACCAAGTAAAAAAGGTCTTTGTTAATTATCACCATAGCAGATGTGTACATGCATGTGTACATGCAGAGTGAGCTTCTAAGTGGGTGATCGTAAATAAAAAAGAAATCTTTCTTAATATTGACATTATTATCCTGTACTGAAAATGTTACTTGATGAAAAAGTGATTTAATAAGGGCAGTCTGAACAAACATGTTTAATTTGAACAAAAGAAGTAAAATGGCCTATTCACTCACCTGGCAATGGGAGAGTTTGCTTCCAATATTACAAAAGGTTTGTGTCCAGTTTTTTGTCCTCGTTATAAGAATAGTTACTCTTAGAGTTTTCTCAATAAACTTTCGGAGAAAAAGACACTTATTTTTGCATCACCATCTGGTTTGAGTCTGATTATTTGGCTGATCTGCTGAAGTGTGTTCTGGTAGATCATTGTTTTAGATTGTACTGTCGAATGCCATCCAAAGGTCCAGCATAGGCAGATGGGGCTGTAATATAAAACAAGAGCTGCTGCAATAAAACACATCTTCTACCCCTGCCCCCAACACCCTCCCTTCTTTAAGGTGATCCTTTAGGAGATCCTTTAAGGCGATCCTCACATTAGGTGATCCTTTACTGGATGTTCTGCATTTGATTTCATTGTTTATACACTGTAAAACATTATAAGGGAACCAAAATAGATGGTGATGATATAAGCCACATGAGGTTCATTAATTAACACTATCTAAGGAAGAAGAAAGAGAACTGTGATTTTTTTTCTCCAATGCTATACAGTTCAGAAGGAATACATATGTCACACAAATATTTATAAAAGACATGGAAAGAAATTAAGAGGTTGAAACCTGTTACAGTTTGAAAAGAGTTGTGAAAACTTCCCTGGCAGAGGGAGGATGAACCACAACCAAGTGTTAGAACCTGTGTGTATAAAGAAAAGAAAAGACATCCCTGTACCTTATAATGCACATTCATAGCTAGAAAATGGACTTTTATCTAAATTATTGGGAAGGCCTTTATTTTTCAGAACTTTTAAATGAGCACATAATTTCAAAGTAGGAATAAAATAGGTGCTCAAAAGGAATTAGAGGATGTAGTTAAATAGATAAAGATCTGCAAATATGGGGCATGGATGGGGAAGCACCCAAGATTCATCTTACCTTCCTTTTGGATTTAACTTAGTTGAAATGTCAAGGGTAGGAGCTTAGGCTCAATTAAGAAAGAAAGCAGTCTTAGTAATTGAGATAGAAGATAATATTGTTAGATATCTTTGACTTCTAGATTTAAGGCAGATGCCCAGCATCTCCCTTAACAGTCAAAAAGAGGAAGGATATCTTTAACAATGAACTCATCTATCCTATTTGGAATCTAATTTGGCATGAATGGAAGTTAATATTTTTTACTACAAATAATGCAGAGAATTCAGCCAACTAGATCAGGTGTGCTGTGTGCTATGATTCTATCTACAACATAGATTCCAGCTTCTGGTCAAAGGAAGTCTGTCCTATCTCTCTGAATTTCAGAGTGGGATTCTGATTTTGAGAATGGGATGAAATGTCCCGAAGTGCTTGTCTCCCTCCACTGACTGCAAAGGAAATTTGAATACCTAAATTACATTACACTTCTATCTTAGCACATAGCAGGAACAAGAGACAGGGATGGAGAGATTAACTGAGAATATTGTATATAGGAAATTTTTTGTTTGCAGACTATTGGAATAGTCTGCAATATTGTTGGAAATAAAAAGATATTGATGGGACAAGGCATCTACTCCAAGCATAATGATTTTGCAGTTAGACTGTATAGAATATAGCTCTAGAGAGCGTTCTTCTGGTCTCCCTACAAATACTTGATAAAATAAAAGGCTTTCTCTTTTATGAATGCAACTGTTTTAAATTTCTCTCATTTTTAGATGCATTTCATAGACTGTATTTTCCCAAAATATATGCTCGTTTATGGATCTTGTAGTAGAATTCATTCTTGGAACTGTGACAAGTCATTAAGTTCAACAACAACAACGAAAAAAGAGTAGTGGTTACTTAAATAAAATGATTGCTAGAGAAAGTCTACCAACAAAACCAGTCTAAAAATGCATTGGGCATGTCTCTACAATGATGGACTGCAGAGATCCTGCTACTCACACACACCATAGTGTGTGCAGAGAGTCTAATTTGCCTCTGGACTTGAGGTGACTGCATTTGGGGAGTTAAAACTGAGCTCTGTGGGGATTATCACTCCAGGATGATCCTTGGCCTGGTGTGCCAAGGCTCAATTGGCATTAGCTTGGTGGTATCTGCATTTTGCAGGTGTACAAATTTTCTTATCTCTTTTTATTGCTACAATAAATAGACATTGCCCCCCAACCACAGTCATTCCTCCATCTGGCATGCATCTCGAAGTTCACTGGCTAGTTTTTATCCAATTTCAAGATACATGTTCTCATTTGAGATCCTGAGCATATTCCAAATGCACTCAGGCATTGCTCCAAATAACAGCAGAGATAATTTTCATCTAGGATAATGCAGGGTCCTAGGCAAATGAACTCTGTTCACAACATAGAACTGCAAATTGTGTACCTGCAGAAATTAACTTTCAGTTACCTTTAGGGCATAAGTACTTTTAAAAAGCTTACAAATTAATCCAAGGAATCCCAACAGTCTAACAGAAAAAAAAAAAAAAAAAAAAAAAAAAAAAAAAACAAAAANTGCCCCAAGCTGAAAATAGCAGAGTAGAAGAAGCAATGAAATATTGACTCTCCAGCTCAAGAGGATAAAAACAAGAACAAAGAAACTGTAAGGAAAGGGTATATATTGAAAAAGTAGATTTTCAGACTGCAAGCCAGGACTTACCATTTTTTCTAAAAGTTTCATTGCACAAACTAATGAGAAGCTAAGAAAGAAGCACATCATTTAGAAGAACAATTTTATTTTACTTGGTAGAAAGCTAATGAGTTTCAGGCATCTCACTACTATGCATCTTGCAGAGTGTACATTCTTTATTCAGATACACATTCTGGAAACTGAGCATCATCAGTGTGTTAATGCCTCAGTGGTAATGCACTGAAGAAAAGTACTTCAAATGTAGTTCTTGCTCTTCGTGAGGGCAGTCCTGCACAAGGATGTTAATATTTATAAATCATGAAAAATGATCTGTGCTTTTGGTTCTATTGCACCCTGGTTTTGAAATGGAATAATGATGTAGACAGGAGATAATGAGTCTTTGTTTTCAGCAAGATTTGAAATAAAGCATTTTCTAAGGTTTGCATTCATATAACATGTGGCATTCATGCAGGTTAATAAGTCCCTATCATGTTAATTGAACTCTACCTCTGAAGAGGATCTGAAAGCATAGGTAATTTTAATTCAATTTCAAGTGTTGTACCAGGGTAGTATCACAATAAAATGGATTTCGATATTTATACATAAGCTTTGTCTTGCATTTTATCTTTTTAGAAGAGTCTATTACTGCAGTTTATATTTTATGTGGTTACATAATATATTACAGTCTGTGAGAGGTGGTAAGCATACTTCAGCTGAAGGACATGCTGATGATTAATGGAGCTTAAAGTCCATACACCCTAAATTAAGTTTTAGAATTGCTGTGTAATTTTTATCCTGTAACAAGAAAATTCATTTACAAAGACTATCCCACAGCTTTGAAAGTCAGTATAAAGATTAAGTTCTCTTAGACAGAAGGTGGGAGATTTAATTCTGATTTTTTTATATCAGATTATCAATCTCCTCAAGGAATGCTAAACAAGTTGAAAATGCTGCTTTTGTTTTTCGTGGGTTCACAAAGTATTAATCAAACATCCATGTATCTATCAAGGTTTCTTACTTCATTGTAGTTACCTCTGTGTTGGACTGGGCTACAGTGGATATGACACAAACAAGATATTTCCTCTGAAGATATATCCTAAAAATAGTAGATTATAGGCTCTCTATGCTTTAGAGCTTCAGGAAGAAGGTGACAAAATATGACATGATGCAGAATCTACCAATTTTTCTTTACTTTAGGAGGAAAGCAGTCAGTGGAGCCAGAAGATAGTTATAAGCTAGCAAGAGATTGATGTACAGCTTCAAATGAAGACCTGAAAGTGTTTTCTGTGTAAGACACATTTCAATAAATTTGTTTTGGCTGTACTTGCAATGATCATTTGCCTGCATCGTACAGATATTTGGGGAATGAAATTGCACCAGCATGTTTGTAAAAAGCAAATTTTAAAGTTCAATTACTATTCAGAGGAAGCAAATAGTACAGTCAAATGTAATCATAAACTACTGGTCTTCTCTCCTAAAGCCCTTAATTATAAACCCACCCAATCTTCCATATTTTATTTGTCACTGAGTCATCAAGTTGAATGCACTGGGAAATGTCAGTCTGCATCACCCATCAAGCCAATTTTCCTTCTGTGTGCTTTCTTCCATGCTACAACTGCTATTCCAGAGCAACTGCTCCTAAGACTGTGCTTTGTCAGTGCATTACTCATCTTCAGATGTCAAGTAAAAAATCTTCTCTTCTATAATATCCAAAAATATGGTAAGTAACTGATAGGTTGTGACTATATTTGTGGAAAAAAAAAAAGCCTCATATTTCCCTTATTTCCTTAACTCTTAGGCTCATAGAATCATAGAACCGTCCAGTTTGGAAGAGACTTTTAGGATCATCAGGTCCAGCTGTCAACCCTCAACCCAGCATTGTAACCCCTAAACCACTAAATTACATCATCCACCTCTCCTGGCCCAATCCCCCTAGTTTATATACTGAGCTTGACTTTCTCTGGTATGGAGCATCCCTTTGGCCATTTCAGGTCACCTGTCCTGGCTGTGCTCCTGCTCAGCTTCTTGGGCATAAGGAAGGAAGTTGATTAAGGAAACTGAAAAGTCGTTGATTTGGGTGAGCATTACTGAGCATGTTTTATCTCATTAATCTAATCCTAAATCCAAAACACAGAAGTGCACCAGCTACTAGGAAGAAAATTAACTCCATCCCAGCTGAAACTACAATAATCTTGAAAGGATGAATAAATGAATTTGAAGAAAATAAGGCAAATGGATTTTCTGTGCTAATAGAAGCGTGTGTTCAATTTTAACTATGAATTCAAATCTCTCAGAAACTCCTATCAAACTCTCTTGGAGAAACTGCAATCAGTGAAAGAGTTACATTTCTGTTGGCTTTGGTTTTGGTTTTTTGTTTGGTTGGGGTTGTTGTTGTTGTTATTTTGCTTGGTTTGTGGTTTTTTTTTTTTTTTTTTTTGTTTTTTTTTTTTTTTTTTTTTTTTGTTTTTTTTTTGTTTTTTTTTGTGTAGCAGACCTTGTTCTTTATAAAGTAATTTACATAATGTGGGATATTCAGTGACATGTGAAAATATAGTTCAAATCAGAGAAGTCCAGGTTGTTGATTTATGGAGCATAAAGATGATAAAGCCCAAGTCAGAGTTCAAAGCAGAGCAGATATTTTTCTTCTCTTATTTTAAGAGCACAACCAAAAATTTCAATTACTTTAGGACTATCCTGTGGCTTTGAAAGTCACTACAAAGATTAAGTTCTGTCAAACAGAAGGTAGGGAGGGAATTTAATTTGAATTTGGGAGAAAAATCAAATTAATAATCATCTTGAAAAAAATATGAAAGAGTTGAACACATGGAGACAAAACAGAGTAAAGCTAGTCTAGAGTAAAGTTATTTTTTTCATGTGACTATTTACAGGACATCAAGTTTTTCTCAGTATTCTTATCAGGATTTTTACTTTTTGCATTCAATTTCTTCTATATTTGAAATGTGAATGGCATAGTTTTAATGGGCAAACACCCATTAAAGAGCTGTTATAGCTTTTGATAAAATTATTTTGCATATTCACCATAGAACCACATGCAATCTTAGTGGGAGAGGGTGGGAATCTCCGGGTCATCAAAGTAATATAACTCAGTTTTAGGACTGAGATGTTTGTTGAGGACCAGCTTTGTGTAAAAGTATTAAAAACTGCCTGAATGCTACAAAGATAATTATATGGGATTCTGCATTTTTATTTTTATTTTCAATAGTACGATAGTGCAAGTATACTCCATAGAATAAATTGTCCCAACCTGTAACTCCTTAACAAAGTCTGTGGGAGATACTAAAACGCAGAATTGAATTAAAGCAGCATTTAACTACATTTACTTTTTCTGGGGCTTATCCCAGTTTTTGAAGGCAGCACAATTTTTGTAATTTGTTTGAATATGTGCTTATGAAAATTTGTCCATTTTATTTACCTGTCTCCTGAATCCAAGAAATAAATCCTTTAGCTAAGATCAATTACTATTAAAAGAAAGTACATGCTTTAAAGTCTGTGCAAAAAAAAAAAAAAAATAGAAATGTAAACAAAGTCATGGTTTTTCATGTTGATAGGATGTTTCACAAAGCTGACTTGTACTTGAGAACATGCTCATTCTCACCAGAATGATCAAGAAAAATGTGTGAGTTCACAGCATGATCTTTGGCAAAACATTTAGAAAATTTAATAAGAGCATTCCTCATTAGAGAAATTCTACTTATTTGCCCTGGGGAAACGATTTGGATTTTACACTTAACTACTGTTAAGAGTTCTTTGTATAATGAAAATTTTGGATGAAGTTCATAGGAGATGCTGTATTATTCATACCAAGAATTATTATTATTACCAATAAGGAATTGGCAAAACTAGTTAAGGGAATGGCAAAACCTGTCAAACTTTCTGCTGAAATTTTTGTTTTGGTTCCTTGTTTAGTGCATGCAATAGTCATTTTACTGGTTGGGTCCAAATGTCAAAGATTATAAGCTTAAGGAAACTGAAAACTGAATTGTATGTCATAATTTCAATTTAAAAATAAGAAGCTATTAATTTTATCTCATGGTTTTTTTCTTTGAAAATTTCCAGTTTATAAAAACTGGTGTATTTCTATTTCACGTCAAGTTAACCTCTCTTGTGTTTTCTCTGATTTTTATTTAACATGCCATAGCATGCTGCAGGGTGTCTGACACTTCTTTGCATATGTACAGATAAGCTGTAGGCAGCAGAACATCAACTTAAGATAATTGAAATCAGAAAATCTTATATCTTCATTTTTTTTGGTTCAAATTAGTCAATGAAGTGTGCAATGAGCAGGGTGTAAATAATGGCAGAATTAGAAGCCCTTAGTCTCTAATTATATTAGGTGAAGTTGTATATGAATAAAACATAAGATAATGTTGACATAATTTGTTGTAGACATTAATTGCTCTCTCAACTGGATGTTCAATGCTTCAATTTTTGAGGGGTTAATTAATTAAAGCGAGCTAGATCTTACTGCTCAGGCACTACTGAATTTAGATTACCCAATGAGCAATTTGATTTTATCCAATGATGCTATTGCAAGTCCTCTGCTGAAACTGGAAAATAATCTTCATTCAAGTAATTAATTTCTCACAACTTGCAAAATATAAAGCACTTACAAACTGTATGTAATAGGCAAGGTTAAACACAAACTTATGCCAGAGGTTTCAGGAAGAGTATCAGTCAGAACTGTAAGATTTCAAAATGTTTGACATTTTTCAGCACCTAGTTCCTTTCAGGATCTACCATCAGCCTGCACTGCTGCAAAGGCTTAAAATGGACCTGTTTAATTTAGTTGTGTTTGCTATTTTTTTTTTTCTTTTTTTTCTGGTGTTGTCTGGGTTTTGGTTTTGCTGGTTTAGCTTGGTTTTCTTGTTTGGTTAGGGTTTTTTAAATTTTATGACAGTAAATTCCTAGTCCTGCCATTGAATTTAAACTTCAGTGTAGTCTCTTTTTTTGTAGCTATGGGGATGCCCAGCAAGAGCACCTATTTCTATGTTGCAGTTCACAGAGAATCCTTATACTTTCCTTTGCTGTCCAGCTTCTCCTTCTCTGTCGCTGAGACTACCTCCTAACAACAAATGCCCAGTATGATTTTGGAATTTTTTGGTAGGACTTCACTGCTAAAGGTTAAGGAGCTAGAATTGTAGCAGAAAAAATTAAATATTAATTAAACCCCACAGCTTTAGACTGAAATATTTTAAATCTGACTAAACAAAGCTAAATTCCTCAAGCTATATTTAAGCACATACACAGAAATGTCTTGATTTTTTTTCAGAAATATAATCAGCTATAAATTCTTTCAAAAGTTAAGTTACACAAATCTGGAAATAATTATTTTTCTATTAGTAAGCTCCTTAATATGTATTGAGAGACCACACAGACTTAACATTAAAGGCAATATTTTTCCTTTTGATTAACATTTCTTTCTAGCTATGCTTTTTCATATCATCAATCTATACAATAACACTCCTTTAAGCAGAGGTATTAGTTTTAGCCATAGAAAAAATGTGTAAAGAAATAAATGTGTCACCTATTCTAATGCATTTTCTATGTTTCTGAATATGTAAATAAAAATAATATTAATCTGAATAAAGATTTTCAAACAGTTAATTCAAAGAAAATACACTTAAAGGTCAGGGTTTTTTTTGTAAACAAAGTTTTAAAAATATTTTGAAAAACAATTTGCATAATTATTCCTAGCTAAAACTTCTGAAAACAGCATGGAGTAAAGTAGCACTTTAAGACCTGAAGTCTGAGGGAAACATACTTTTACAGGAGTTGTCTAGAACTTTATGTTGTCTCTGTCTAGAATACAGGATAATTTTCCCTCTTAAAATATAATATATTTAAGAAGATTTAGTATTTAAGATGGCAGAAATGGTCCTATTTATAGTTTTAAAAATTAAGCAATGTTTTGATGGTTTATTTTTTTATTTTATTTTACTTTATTTTTCATATTCACAGTCTGGACACATAAACAGAAGAGAAGAGAAGAGAAGACATCTGCCTTCAATAGCCAGCAAAGCAGCTAAACATTTCCTAATTCTACTTGGAAGTCTCAAAGTCAGATGCATGTTTAGTCTCCTTGAAGTGACATTGATGAGCTTAAACTACTGAAGCGAAATGAAACCCTTTGGAGTTCAACTTTTCCATAACATAAAAAATCCACTCTGCAGCACACATCCTTCACTTTACCTAGCTGAGCAGTAGTGAATCAAAATTAATTGTCTTTGAAATGCATACGCTTTACATCTTGAAAGCTAATCATTATCACTAGAAGAAATGTCTGCTATATAATGAATAAATTCAAGATAGAATGAAAGAGTCTTTCTTTTTCATATTCTCTGATGGTAATTTGTTATGCTAACATTAATCTGTGAAGAGACAGGAATCTTAGCCAAATAATGGAGAATTAGCTTTGACTCAGTTACTAACTTGCTATGTCACCTTGATAAAGTTGGAGAAACACATTACATACCCATTCTGCTGAAAAAACCACAACAGAAGAAAAGTTACTGACAAACTCTGTGTTTTCTTTCAATCTTCTCTTCTAAAACCACAAAAGTGCCTTTACGATAAAAGACATCTTAAAGACAACTTTGAAGTCCTTTAGACATCTTCAGTCTAGTCTAATGAGGTAGTTTATGTCCATGATCTTCTGCAGCAGTGGGGATGCGTTTGCCTGAGTTGGTGTTCCAACCTCCCTGCTCCCAGATAAAGGAGAGGCACCATTGCCCACACGCAGCAAGGTGAACTGGAGCTCAAAACTGAGACAAGCCCCTATTTTAGTCTCCATGTTTTAGTGGAAGTGATCGTAATCTAAATATAATAGAAAGGCTGTCCTTTTAATTTATATTTATTGCATGAACAGAATGGGATTCCTATTATTAAATATCAATCTGCATGTCTTGTGAGGCTCACTGGAAGTGCATATTTTTAATCTTTGACAGTGGTTAAACACACTAATCTTTGTTATCGTCTGTTTCCAAGTTTTACCTGCATACCACAAGAGAGGAAGAACTGGTGAACAGTTTGCAAAGTCATGATCCAAAACCTCCTGACTCTGGTAGAAATCTGATAGCAAAACAGAAGATCTGCACTGGAGCAGAAACAAGAGCAGTGAAGCTCTGCTTCAGCGCACCCTGGGACTGCCAAGACCTTGCTCCAGGAAAAGTCCTGCAACTTGGTCAGCCAAAGGCATATGACAACCTGCCCTTATGAATGACAGTGATAGCCTGCTGGCAGCTTCAAGGATTACACAGCTGTCCAGGAAACAAACTTTGAGTAATCCATTATGTGTTTGCAGCATGCCCAAAGTTTAGATGTTTTCTGGTTTACAGCACATGACTCACAAACTGCAGGGCTGCCGTCATGGTGGGAATACTGCAGTTCCATGCACATGAGGGAAGGTTGCATGTACAGCAACCCAGGTGTGAGTACACAACTCATAGCAGGGCAGTGGCTAAGCAGAACATGACTTAGATTGATATGAAAAAAATTCTTGAAGATAATACTAGTATTATATCTGCTATTTCTTACTAATGGAGAGTTTCTGGTGAGTGAGCGCAAGAGGGAATGACTGCAGCTCTGGTGCTTGGGGCAGTGGTCTGGGGAATGCTGACATGCACACACACACAGAAGGACCCACCACTACCGGAACCACTGACAAGCTGCACGTCAGTGTTAGAGGATCTAGGGTACAACTGTATGGTTAGCTCTAATCTCAACACTCTGCTGCTGTGACAACATATGGAAAAAATCTCAAGATGACATGCACGGAAGAGCCAGAGACTGCCTTGTTATTCATTGCTGAAGTATGATAGCGTTCAACAAAATAATAATATTCTATATCTTCAGCCTGTGAAGTACTGCAGGAAAATCCCATTGTGAATGCCACAGAGAAATAAAGACCAAGGTATGTGGAAACTCAGGAGGAGATAGATTACAGGCAGATAAAACTACATGAGTAACTAATGGGTTTTCTATTATTATAATACAGCAACTTCAGCAGAAGAATAATTAGAGATAGATAAGCACAAGGAAGCCTGTGGAGCAAATAAATTGAAGCTTTAAACAAATATTTCACTATGAGTGTCAGATTTTTATTCAGAACCCAACAGGAAAAGAAATCAGCTGCTTCCTGAAGTGTAGCATTTTAGGTCTCAGTGAATATTCATACTGTTTTACAAAAACTGTAAATAAAGTCAGCTTTGTTAAAACAGGGATTTTCCCCACTACATTTCTTTAGGAAATTATTTCTTTTAAGCCAATTCTTTAGTGAACATATTATCTTTTAAAAAGCCCATAGATGAGTTATTAACTCTTGGTTTTCTGTCTTCTACTGATTTTTGTTTGGTTTATTTGTTTCAATAGTGTTCTTATTGTTCCATGTGTTGCTTGTGTGCTTACTTTATTGAAATGTTAGAAAATCCTTCCTTTACCTGCAGTTTCTTTTTCTCCAAGGTTCAGATATTAAACTGAATAAATAATGAAGCAAATTTATATCCCTTTTTATACAGGCAGTGTATGTGTATGGCAGGCCAGCAGGAACTTGGTGATGTAAGCCCCAAAGAGGATGTCCCTATGAGCTGTTGAAATAGAAGACTGTTTTCCAAAAGGGTCAGATTATGCTTTGTTGCTTATACTGAATAGGACTTTATTCAGTGAGTCATTCTAATTAATTAGGCTCACAGATTGATAATAGTCAGCATGACTAACTGGATCCTAATGTGGCCTAAATTTGGCAGTCTTTATGGTGAAACTCAAAGATAACTAAATAATTATTCTTATAAATGCCTGATTGTCTTTACCAGTTTCATGTCATGACAACTTTAAATTGTCTTACTCTGGGAATTTATTTTTGTTAGCAACTCAATGCAGTAGCAATTACTATGTGTTTTTGTGTGCTATGTTGTCTGTTATGCAAAAAGATTTTGGAGTATCTTATGATAACTTTAATTTTGCAATTGTTATTTTGTGAAACAAATTTTTAAACTAAAACTAGTAGTCATGGCTTCCTTTTTCATTCCACATTACTCTTCATCTTTAGGGGAGTGGGATTTTCAGAAGTGATAGAGATGCTAGTAGACCCTTCAGAATCCTTCCTTCTTTTCCGGACATGGCTTCAATTAAAAAAATAATTGTCCATTCAAGCATGTCCATTCAAGTGTGTGTGTACACAAGAAGCAAAACCACACTTGATAAGTGTATTAAAGGAATGGAAAACTTCAGGAGCAGCTATGTACCAAAAGACAAGCTGTGGGGGAAGAAAACCAGCCTGGATGAATGATAAGCTTTAGTTGGAACTCAGGGAGAAAAAAATTTGGAAGAAGGGGCAGGCACCTCAGGAAGAGTACAAGAATGTTATTAGGTCACGTGAAGAGAAAGTTAGAAAGGTGGAAGCTCAGCTAAAATTCAATCTGGCAAACTCTGCAAATGTTACTAAGAAGTGTTTTTATAAATACATTAACAACAAAGGAAGGAATAAAGAAAATCTTCACCCTTATTGGATGTGGAGGGGAACATTGTCAGCAGGGATGAGGAAAAGGCTGAGGTACTTAATGTTACTTTTGCCTCAGTCTTTAACTGAAAGACCAGTTATCCTCAGGGCAATTAACCACTGAGCTGGGAAACAGGAATGGGGAGCAGCCAGGATGAAGTAGTCAGTGATATTCTGGGCCACTTATGAGGAGTGTCTGAGGGAGCTGGGGTTGTCTAGTCTGGAGAAAACAGGCTCAGGGGGGACCATATCACTCTCTACAATTACCCAAAAGGAGTTTGTAGAGACATGGGGATCAACTTCATTTCCCATATATTATTAGTGAGAAGACAAGAGGAAATGGCATCAACCTGTGCCCAGGGAGGTTTGGGTTGGATATCAGGAAAATTTTCTTTACTGAAAGGGTTGTCAAGCATTGGAACGGGCTGCCCAGGGAAGTGGCTGAGTCACCATCCCAGGAAGTGTTCAGGAAATGACTGAATGTAGTGGTTAGTGCTATGGTTTAGTTGACATGGTGATATTCGATTAAAGGTTGGACTTAGTGATCTTGGAAGCCTTTTTCTATCTTAACGATTCTGTATTTCTATGATTCCATTATACACTTATGTATATCAAATGAACAGCACACCCAATTAATCTATCAGTGTACATAAATCATGGCCTATTGGATTATAGCTCTCAGGGAGTGAGGCTGTAGTCAGGCACAGTGTGCCACTGCAACTCAGGCAATTTAAGACGCTAAGATTCTATTTCCAACTACAAGGGTTTTACATTGACTCCCTTTCAGAGGTTACCTTCCCCTCAGCTATTCTGGGATAACTGTCCATGTAATTATGCCATAAATTCAGTCCGATCAAAGCAATATGGCTTAGGAAGCCCTACTAATAAAAGTGTGTAAGGTATTGTGATTACTTGGACAGAACTAGGCTAGGTGCTACTTGTGCAGGTTTTTTTTGCAGATCTGAGGCCTGAGCAATCTTGGAAAGGCAACAAGCATTTGTTTGCTCTAACTCAAATATAACAGAATTTTTCATGATGGCTTTACTTTTTTTTTTTTTGCTCCTAAATTTTAAAACTTCAAATTCAGCACTTAATTCACAAGGCTGTTAAGGATTAACTAGCATTAAAAAAAAATCATATCAAATATCTATGTCAGACCAACAAGAGCCTGCTCTTGTAGAAGCACAGCAACCAACCCTAGGACTTCAGGACAGTTATTTATATGTAGTTTGTGAGAACAGCATCAAGGTATCAGGGCATTGCACAGCCCAGATGGGATATGGCAAGTCTGAAATAAAAAGACATTTTAGCCATCATTTCTGTTTAAAAACAACCCATAAGCTCAGGAACCTTGCCATTATACGACTTGTAGCTTGACTTCTTGGGAAAGTCGGGCTCACACAATCATACCTGTGATCAATATCTGTACTTACATAGATCTTTCTTTTCTCCCTTAACTTTGAGATATGACTGATATCAGTCAGGAGTAGAGATCTCTGAGGAAATTAAATATTTAATGATAAAAGCTAGCCAGGTAAAGGAAAGAAATGTTATACATCTATGACTGAGACACTTCTCAGTTCACCAAGCCTGAGAAATTATCATGGCCCTACCAAATTTACAGACCTAATCAGAAGAGCAACTGATTATCGAGAGATGAATTCAAGACGAGAACCAGAAGTACAAGTTATTTGGCATCAGGTATTTCGCACCTCAGCAATGAGTTGCAAATCTTCCAGCTGCACAAAAATATTCAGTAGGATATGCAAGACTACTTACCCCACTTCATTGTTTCTTCTTTTCATTTTGATACCAGAATGAAATTGGGTGTGAGATCCAGAAGGGCCTTCTTAGTAGCACTATAGATTAAGATGTTCTATATCATGTTTTTGGTGTATTGTCCAGCCATGTAGTACATTACTCTTCTGCTCTGCTCTAGAAATGTGTGGTATGTCACTCTTCTGCTCTGTTTTGCAAATTCACTGAAGCTTTTGAAGAAGAAGAGCTACTGGGAATCTTATCTCCACTTCTGAGGGGAGTGACTGATGTAGACATATTAGTATGTCTGTAGCAGCCTTCTCATGCAGGCCTCTTCATTTTACCAGGCTGGAGTGACTTCTGAAAGCTAAAAGAATAGATGATGATTCAGAGGAGCAGCAACCTGCAATTGCTCTGCAAGAGTTGAAGCAGCCAGCGGCATTGCTGGAAGTTAAGCCAAGGCATGGGGAGACCTGGCTGGAGACCTGGAGTTTTTCCTCCAGAAGATTGTCTGTCCTATGATTCTTTTCTTTTCTTTTCTTTTCTTTTCTTTTCTTTTCTTTTCTTTTCTTTTCTTTTCTTTTCTTTTCTTTTCTTTTCTTTTCTTTTCTTTTCTTTTCTTTTCTTTTCTTTTCTTTTCTTTTCTTTTCTTTTCTTTTCTTTTCAATGAAACCTGAAAAGACACAAAAAATAGTGCAGCTGTTTTCAGGTGAGACTACATCTCTAAATATTAGTTTTTAGGAGATGCGAGCGGGAAATTAATATTCTTTCTTTAAATCTTTTGCCTAATTTCACTACTTTGCAGAACTTATTCATGCAAAAATAATAACATTTATTTGCTTCTCTAGCAAGTAATTTTCTCCTCTGTTTCAGCAAACCATTATTTTTGTTTCAGTAACAATTGTAATGGGTTTCTAAACAGCTGAGACATATGCTATTGGGTAGACATCCAAATTAATCCATAAACTTTCTTATCTCTCTTTTCCTTTCAAGCATTATGCTGTCATTTTTACACACCTTGATAGTACAAAGTATTAACACAGGCTATTTTTATTAAAAAGTTGTGGAAAATTGTGTGGGATTTCTTTGGCAAAAATGCTTAGTCCAAATGTGGATGCCCTGATGGAAAGAGTTGAAAAATTGTGGGAACTGACAAATGAAACTTGCCACAATGCCCAAGAATTGGCACATTGTTAACAGTGAAAGAACACGATGTCTATCACTGCATTCATCAACAAGGCTTACCAATGAATAGATTAATCATTGCTCATTTTAAAGGATTATTAAGGGTTTAATGAAATTGTCAGAACAGTGGGATACTCAGACTAGCATAGCCAATGATATTTTGTGCTCTGTATTAAAGGAATTGTTATAAATGGGGTTTAAAGGTGATTTTGGCTATAGACAATTATTGGCACAGTTTTTTTGCTTTTCTAAGTGATCATCTTACACAGCTTCTTGCTTTGGGTGAATTCATTTGAGGGTTATATCTAGGTAGAAGGATGCTTCATGCTTCAGCATGCTGACTTCTGCACATTAAACACATGAAATCCTGCTCAGTCAGAAACAAACAGTAAAAACACTAATTTGGTGTAAAAGGATGTTTTTATCTGTTACACTTAATATCTTTCTCTGTACACCTCATGGAACAGTCTGAAAGGATCACTGTGGGAAGGGCAATACATTTTAAAATGGCAAGGCTACCTAAATTTAAGTCAGCTCAATGCCTGAAATTGTCAAGAAACTTAAATTTACTTTTTTTTTTTTATATTAATATTCTTTTTTTGTCCGATAGGTATACATAGGGAAATGTAAGTGGCAACATGTGTAAAGTGTATTTAGGAATTTTTTGTGGAGGAGTTCCCTGTTGGGCTGCATTTACCAGCTGTTGGGAAGAAAGAGTTAAAAGGGGAAGAATGATGATGAGGATGGTAGATTCACTCAAGTGACCGTGCAGCTGGGAATGCCAAGGCCTGGAGCATAACATTGTGGGAAACCCCTATATTATGCCTATTGATGTTTATTGTCTGTTTTGAGAAGTGGAATTTCTGTGTAGAGATGCGTAGGTGTTTTTAGAGACTTGGAGGCACTCTCCTGGGCATGCTTGAGCTTCCTGTTTTGGGACAGAGAAGATCAAAGCTCAGAGATCATAAAAAAGCACAGGGAGATCACAGCATGGTGGAAAACTACAAAATGTGCTACTTAGTATTCATATACAAATTGCATTAGCACTTTCCCAAATGGCATATAATTATTTAGAACATGCTGCAGTCAGACATAACAACTGTAGGGAAGAGACAGAGTCACTGACAGGTACATGAAGAAAAATATTTTTGGCAGACTTTATCAAGTCTGTGTTACAGCCTCACAGCAGCAGATGAGATCACAATGTGCTAATGTCTGCACAACCGATGATTTCCCATCTCACTTCCCTCCTCCCAGCACCTGACCTACTTTACATCACTTTATCCCGATGGGCTGTATAAAGCACTTGAAAGCCTTCAAACCGTGGAGATCTCGTAATGCTCCAGATACAAATCCTCAGTTATTACTGTCCATCATTTATGTGCTGGAAACATCCCAGTGGCCGTTTACAGGCATAAATTATCAATCTGTGTCAGGCAACAGTTTCAGTACCAGAAGCACTGTACTGCTAAGGGAGTTACAGCTGTCCTGAACTATTAGTTGCAGATAAGAGTTTCAGCAAACACTTCAAGAAACTTTCTCCTCTCTGGTTAGTATTCTCTGGGCTACTACTGCCCTCTAATAGAACATAAGAGATATTTTTACTGTACAGAGAAAGGCTATAGGATTCCTCTCATAAACTATCAGTATTTCTAAAAAAAGAAATGTAGAAATAAACCACACTGTTCTTAAACAACTAATTTTAAAACATCGAAGAGTTAATCTGGTCAAATGAATATTTACATAACCTTTCTCTCTTATTAGTGTAGAATAAGTGTCTCAAAATAGAAAATTTAAATCAATAGAAAAAAATAGAGGATTGAGAAAAACTTTGGAAAATTATGTGTGCCTTTTAGGAAGCTGAGTGTGGCAGATGATATAAATACTAATTATAAACAACTATAGTTAGAAAAATTTTGTGAAATGGTTAAAATATTGCACACAGGATACATTCAGAAAAAAAAAAACCAAATTAAAAACCCATCAAATGAATAGTTATTAGCTGCATTATGTTCCCTCCACTGCTTTACCCACAGGCATTGTACCATTATTGCAGTTATTGTATATCACAAATTGCAGACTGTCTTCAATATTTGCTACCATAGAATTACAGCCTCAGGGAGTGCCAAGTTTTCTGCCATCAGCATTCAGGACACTACCTTTGTGAGGATAACAAGAGAAATCAAAGCAGGCAATCAACAATGTGGAAAAACTGCAGAGAATTATAGCATCTAATATTCTACTTCCAAGCTATTATAAAAATCCAAGCCTATACTTACATGCTGTGCAGCCTCAGGTTCCTAAGAATGCAGAGCTTGCAGCAGTGCAGCACACCTGAGGGTGCACACACGGGGGCATCTGAGCTCACTTGGCATTCCAAAGCTCCATGGCCAAGGAAGACAGTCTTCAGACTGGAGCTGGGAATCTTTACTTCAGATCAGATCTGAAGATTACCATCTTACCAAATCGTACTCTTTCTTTGTTGGGGTGGCTGAAATGTGGCCAACAGCTTTTGAGAGGTTTTACGAGACTGAAGTGAGACGGGATTCAGTCTTTTGAGGGGCCTTGGAAACTCAGGACAATAACTGGCTCTCACTAAGTCTGGCTTTTCAGTGTTGTTGGTATGGAAAATACTTCCTGCATTTCTCTGCTGTGGAAGATTCATGTACTGAATTTTGTGGAAGAGAGTGAAGACATCCTAAAAAATGTGCAGCTTCAGGCCAATGGCTGTGTAGAAGATGAAGTCCACAGTCCTATGCATGAATTTCTGAGCACACAAATGAGTACCAGTAGGAGAGAAAGGAAGGGAAGCTTTGGATGTTAAACAGAAAACAATATTGACTTACCAATTAAAAACCTGGGGAAAGCTGTACAAAAAGGGCTGTTTTGCCTTATGCCTTTATGAATCAATACTTATTATTTCATCCAGCAGAGGTCATTTGAGAGTGTATCTAGAGAGTGAAGCAGATTACTACTTTGATGCAGAGTGTGTTTCCCTATGAAGCAATAGACCAGAAGTCCAGGAAGTAAGGATGGATTGAGGAGTAAGGTAATATGCAGAGATAGGTACATAGCCCTAGAAACCTGTTCCAGAGTTCAGATTAGCCTTTGGTTTTGTCCTTTATTACTTTGTGTGTGGCAGATTTCATTAGAAAATTATATACTAAATTTCTATACTTCAAGTCAATAAACAAGTCTCTATTTTGTTGGTGTGTTCAGTCTAAAAATTGTTGCGAGAGACATAGTGGATTTTTGCCTTCCCCAGAAATGATGAGAATAATTTATTTCTAATTTTTGCTCCTACTGTCGCAGGCTACGCTATTAAGAAAAAGCTATTCTGGATAGTGGAATGAAAATAAGAAATATTCTCTCCCTGATGGTAATGGTTGCTATTAAACCTAAAACCCCAGAGCAATGTAAAGGTCTAGGATGATAATGTAATATGATCACTTAGTCTCGCCGAATGACTTAGGACTGACTTTTATGTTTTCAAACAAGCCCTGATTTTTTTTCAATATCTGCCACATTACTATGCTTTGGACAACTGCATGCCTTATTGTCCAAGCCTCTGACTTGTAATTTATGTCTCCTTACTACCTGTGAGTGGGAGCCAAGTGCCTTAAGTTAGGTACAGGTGTCTATTCATGAGTGACTAAGTGTTAAACAGATTTATCTTGCCAGTCCACTCCTCCCTTTATTCCCAAAGCTCACTTAATGTTTAAATGCATCTGTAAAATCACAGTGCAAGATTTTATATACTGCTTATGGAGAGGACTTGGCTTCTGGAGTGCAGATATACAGGAGTACTGATCACCTGTAAGCTATTGATTAAAACTCTTTGAAAGGAACATAGTGATTTGAATTTTTGACATTTATGCTTCACACTTGACTAAGATGGTTTTAACATTAACAGGTAACTGCATCTTTATGAAATTTCTGATGTACAAGGTTTTAAGTAATTTGTCAGGCTTCATAAGGAATGATTCTTTTGCTGGAGTTTTGCCTCTTTCTAAAATTTTCACAAAAAGCCTGATGAACTCCTGTCTGATGTAAGTGAAAAGCTAAACCAGCCATTTTATTTCCTATATTACAACTAATTTTGAATCAGTAGGCTCAGATACTTATTTCATATGACACACAAATAATGTTCATTAATAAAATACGAGGAACAGAGGATGCACTTTGGCTTCTGAAGCTAATGTCAGTTTTTCTATAAATTCCTAAGCAGCACAATTTTTATTGCTACTCCTGTGAATGTTGAATGCCCCCCTGAACATCATGACACAGTTTCACAGCATGTTACAGCATGGGGTTTTGGGCAGAGGTCCACTTGTATGGCCCACTTGCTCCTGCAAGACCAAATGACTGGACAGGAGGAAAGACTGAACTGTCTTTGATTGGCAAATTAATATGCTTGCCTCCAGGATATGGTGCCCCTGATTAAGATTACCTAGAATGCTGACAATTCCAACTCATTTCTTGAGCAGAACTTCTTTTCAGATTTCCACCTGTGATTAGCAACTTTTGTGCTATGTTCCAAGTCCTCCTTTCTGAAGGTAATTTTGGTGAATTTTGGCATCTCCTTGATGTAAATCAAATTTGGTAAAAAATTTTCTCTCCAGAAAGCCGAAGCTGAAGTAGCAAAGTTCCAAAATTACATTACATCAAAGGAGTAAGGCACTCAAGCACAGTATTAAGCAAGGTGGAAAAACCTTTCTGAAGCAGCAGAACAGAAGGGGTTTGAGATTCTTCAGATCATATTTATGGAATTTAATAATGTTACGGAAAGTGAAAATCCAGACATCATCAGCTATTTACTCTTATATTACATTTTCTGTGGGAATGTTCTCCTGGCCTCAAGGGAGCAGTAAACACCGCATTTGCAGTGTTTGCATAGGAATGGTACAAACTTTTGTTCTTGAGTCCTAACAGTTAGAGTAGCAGGATGCCATACTTAATCAGCAGAGTCATGCAACAGGAAGCCAGTTTTAAAGAAAACTCTGGAACTGGGAATAAGACTAAGAATCAAGGAAGCAAGTCTTCTATTTCCAGTGCTCACTCAGGCACTGAATAACTATGGTTGCAATCCAAAACTGACTACTTATTATTTAGTACTTTTAACACCTTAATGTTGAAAAATGTATTGGTCCAGAAGAATTTCTTTTCTTTTTGTTTTAAAGAAAGCAAAAAAAAACAAACAAAAAAAAACAACCCTTAGTCTCTTTTTTTTAAAAGTCTTTGTGTTTGTCTTTTATCCAAATCTTTCACTATTTGAAACTTGGCAGGTAGTAAAACAGGGCTACTCTAAATACAAAGTGAATTTCTTATGTATATGTAAAGAAAATTGTGTAATCTCCGAAATGGGCTGGTATGCAGCTAGAAACTATTTTTAACATTTGGTTGGACCTAGGCTTCAATTTAATGATAAAAAAAATAGTAGCCAAATTTGCTTAAGTCATCCATCTAGATGACTTAAGCCAACCATCTTTAAGAGAAAAAAAAAGGACAAACCAAAACCTTTAATAAGAGCAATAGTTTATTATAACCAGAAAACATGTATTCTTACAAATAGGGTATCTAAGAGAAAATTACGCACTGACTTCTATAGCATTGCAGCACTCAGGTATAATAAAATTGATGAGTCCATATAATATAATTTATGGAACTAAGGTGAATTCAATTTATTTGAATATATTCAGTTATGTTTTTGTTTATTCCCATAGCAGATGTTTAATTTACAAACCAGGCAATTATTACAGCTCTTCCAAACAAATAAGAACAGATTACTCAAACGTTCACATCAGTTTTTATGTTTATCATTAGTTTTATGATGCATCATGAATATTCAGTGTTAAGAAAAAACTCTCATTATGATACCTAGAATACCTTAAAATTATGGTTTTCATCTCCAAATGGTGTCTCATCCTGTTTGAAAACACTGCTAATGTGTATTACTATGAGCTGAGTTTAAATGCTAATAGGGATTGCTCAAATATCTTCCTGATGTTTTCAAATAGATTAGCTTTGCATCCACAATGCATTAGTATGGATATGGCCAACTATGGTATATATTTTTTTACATAAATAAAGGAATTTGATTTGTATTTCAGAGAGAATTCTTGAAACCAAAGTGCTCTGGGTTTTTTTTTTTAACAAGAAAAAGCAAACCTATCAGAAACCCTCAAACACCTCTTTTTCTCACAAAACAAATAACTACCTAGATATTTGCCTTGAATTTTCAGGTAAAATCAGTATCATCCACCTGGCCTTTGGCTTAAACCATATTTCCTGGAATATATCTCATGGTAGAAGGAAATCATTCTACCAGCAGAGATGCCATGTTACGTTCTGAATGCACATTATAAATACACACTGGCTATTACTTAGCTGTTTGTGTTGTTTGGTTTTTGTTTTGTTTCATTTTGGCTAAACTGACTGGGATGTCAAAAATAAAAAGAGTGTCTGTCTATCATGGAAGGTGTGTGTCACATATGCAAGTGTGTACGAGACATGTCTGAGAAAAAAGTATCCCCCTCTTCATTTTCTTTGAATGAATTGCAGGCTGCTGAGTTTTATGTTATAAGAAAAGAAAATAAGCCTCAGTTTCTTCCCCAAATTCCTATAATGCATAACTCACTTCAATTTGTCAAAATTGTCACCCTTTTCATTACATGACAAGCTAAGAGAAGGTTTTAGGGTTAGATAAATTTATTCAGATAAACTTTTGTGGTGTAGTCTCTCTAAGAACATACTTTGTAGTGCAAGATGGATGAAGTGTAAAATATTCCATTGGAAAACAAGTATCTATTAAAAGCGTTCGTTATTGCAAAAAAAATTGTCTTTACCCACTTGACAACAACACTCTTTGTTGACAAAACCACTCTGGACAAAATCAAAATAAATCAAAATAATAACACCTGCCACCTATTCCTTATTTACAGTAAAAATTCAATTAGAAACTTTAGCTGTAAAACTACTTTCAGATGAACTTGTTTAACATAGTTATATAGCTTTCAGATCTGTAATATTACAGGATTCTTTGAAAGTGAAAATTTTAATTTTGGGTAATTTCTTATCTCCCAGGTTTTAAAAAGAAATTCTAGTACACTTGTCACTACAAAAATATAAATAAAATGGTGCTTTCTGCATCAGAAGAATTAGAACAGGCTGCCCAAGCAAGTGGTTGATACCTCCCTGGAGGTATTTAAAAGACACGTAGATATGGGACTTAGGGACATAGGGACATGGTTTTGTGGGGGTCTTGGCAGTCCTGGGTTAATGGTTGGACTTGAAGTTCTCAAAGGTCTTTTCCAGCCTAAATGATTCTCTAAGTTTATGATTTACATAATGCACCTTGAGCATTAGTGCACCACACAGCATTTGTATATTGTTCCTGGAGCAAATATAGTTGGTTGAACTGATTTTGTTGTTTGAACTAAAATCTGAGGATTTCCAGAACAAAAAACTCCTGCCAGTTCACACTGAAACTCTCATCCATCCTCTTCCAAAAGTTCTAACAAATATTGATTCTCAGTTTCACAGAGAATTTCATAGCAAGGAAGGTATCTTATTAAAAATATATCATGATGTTGAGCTGCAGATCTGGAACATCAGATCATGTTATGCAAATAGCCATAATATCAAAAAGGAGGAACTGCGTTGATAAACTAGTGCATATAATTATTTGATTTCCACTGGAACAAAGCAAACCACTCTAATGAGAAACAGTTCATTTCCAATGTGATTTCAGTAAGTAGTACAGTACATTTACATCACAGAGCATGCTTTTTGAGAGTAAGTACATATTATACTGCGTGGGAAAAAATACGCAGGCATACTGGCAGATGTGAACATGTACAGATTTGCATAAGAACACAGAAAAAAACCACAGCACAAATAATGCCAAGTCACTGTCTGAGGACAAACTGGGAAGGATAAGCATTGAGGAGCAACTTTGCTCCACAACTCTGCTAATTATTCTAATACTACAACCACTCCCCTAGTTTCAGCCTGTTTCCATGGTATCTGAACCTCTGAACACTATAAAAATGATCAATTACTTAGGATGTCTTAATGAAGAAAATGCAGAGGTTGCAAAGGTAAGCACTGCAGTCAAGAAATTAACAGCTGAGGTTGCTTGCACAGTTTTAACTCTTGCCCTTTATGAATATATATTATAGCCTTTACCTGCAGATTGCTTCTTCAAGTATTTCGCATGTTCCTCCAAGTTGTATATTTTAGTCTCCTGATAATGGGCCATCCATTGAACAAACCATTTTTGTTTAGGTGTTTAAGCAACATAACTGTGACAGGAATGCATTATTTTAGCATTTCAGCAGTTTTTTTCTGGAAAAAATACCATTAGCAATGTAACTGTTGGCACTTTTCTTTCAGCTAGTTTGATGTTTTTTTCTGATTTGCTCTCAGTTTTCTTCCTCTTAAGACTTGATATATTTCCATTAAAACACAATAGGGTTTTTTTCAGCTATTTATTCACAAATAAATAGCTGAAAAACCTCTATTTAAAATGCAAATAGTGGATTTAGCCATGTGATTCTATCAATGTTATGGTCAGAGGTAGTGCCACCTCTTTTTTCCTACGTGATATTCATCTGCTTATACACCCAAGGAATGTGCTATACCTTGCAGCATGTCATTGCCATAGAGTGAAGAGGTTACCCTCCTGCTGCAAATGCACTCTACAGAGAGTAATGTATCAGCAAAGATGAAAGAAAGAGAAAAACCACAAACCCACATTCTGATTGGTAGAAAGGTTTTGTGTGTTCTCATCAAAGGAAGGATTCTGATTTAATTTCATGTATATCAAGTTTTATCCCAGATGACTCAAATTGGTGAAAGATTTTTTAATTGAATAGGTCAGCTGTATGGTTAATTCTTTGGGGAAAGACTGAAGTCTCTAAAATGCATAGGAAAAATATAATTTTCATTAAAAGAGCTTAATGAGCTGTGCAACCTCAAATTTTAAAAGCTCTTTGATTTGCACCCTTGTTCCAGTTAGCCCCCTTCACAACCAGGGACTTAACATTGCAGCAATAGCACTTGTCATACTCTGGCTGCCATGCTCTGCAGGACTCATCAGGGACAGGACAGACACACAGAGCCAGTTTCTAGGTAGTGAGAGTCAGTGTAGTGCCTTAAAGTATGCAGAGCTGTAATGCACGCCATCAGTTCTTCCATCATCTCTATTTTTCCTCTGGAAAAAGAAATCATCATTAGAAAAATGATCTCATTTCTGTAGTGCTCGCTGGAAGAGGTTTGCAGTGATATTGTTGCTGTGGCTAGTTTTATACTGGTTAATGTGTTGACTTGGAGCTCTAAATATGTATCATCATTCTTAAAACCAGAACTGTTCAAATACTGACCAATGTAAAGGAATTTTATTACAGTGTTGCTCAAGAGATGCTGAAACTGAGGCAGATCTTTGAAAATGCTGAAAAAATTCTTAAGCAATGACACAGGCTCTCCCTTTCCCACAAAATGCACTCTGGAGAAGCTGTGTTTCGTTTTTCCCATTAAAATACGTGAACAATCATGAGGGACAGAGGAAAAAGCAAACAGCCCTTTTTATGCCTCTGTGTAGTGAGCTCTCTGACAAGCTGACCCCGAGCAGCTGCCAGGTATCCAGCCTGGCTGCCACCCCATCCACCTGCTCTCTGCTCTGTACCAGGCTCCTGCTGGCTGGTTCACAAAGAAGCTTCCAGGTGTTTGCTGCCTGCTGGCCTGGCCACATGTTGGCTGCCAGTTACCAGGCTCCTGCTGCCCTGTTCACCTGCTGGCATCATGCTGCTTTCCTGATGCCCTGAATCCCCTGCTGAGTGGCAGTTGGTATTCTTTCACTGTCTTCACCTTTTTATACATTTCATTTCTAAATGCATGACTGCATTTTCATATATCTGTAACACACACACACACACACACACACACACACACACACACACACACACACACCATACTGGTATTTTCTATGCCCCTCTGCCTGCTTTTTCCCTGCCTATGAATCTGCTTGAATAAGCTGGTGTGGAGCAGCAGGTTCCATTTAACATCCCAGCTGCACACTGACATTATCACCGGTGTCAGTTTGTAAGCACATCTACAGTAATTGTTGCTGAGACAGCAGGTTTTGCTGTGAGATTCAGCAAGCCCCATGATTTCTCTCCACATGGGAGCTTCAGAAGCAATGCTTACAGTCCTTGCAGTTTTTTTTAATTTCTTGTAGAATCCAAAATGTACCTCTGGCATTTTTCCACTCTTTGGAGTGGAGATTTCTCCTATTGGTATAAATATTTAGAAAGGAAATTAAAGCAAACTAGAACATATTTCACTAACAGTCATTGCCTCTTTTGTTTTGTTGACAAAATGAAAAGCAAAATAAAACACACTAAACATAACTCACCATTTTCCACAAACAATCAAGTCCAATAGCCTTTATCTTACTCCAAAGAAGCTGAATCCTACTGTGAAAATAGGAGTAACCTTACACCTCTATAGCTAGGGACACAGTTGTTTATGAAACAATAAAGTGAAAAGGAGCTGGATAGTGTTAATGTAAGATATAGAATCTGAATGCAAGTATTAACATTAGATTGACTGCCCTCCCTTTGCATGAAATCTATGTTCAATTCATCTTTGATGGAGCAATAAGAAGTTACAGAGTCTTTAAGGATGCAAGGAACAGGCCATATGGTTAACATGAAACATAATGAATAATAATTCACTTGTGTTGTGAATGATATTATAATGTCCAAAGGCAGATATTCTGTGGAAATTCTGTGGGACTCTTTGCAGGGTGAAATTCTACTGAACATGACAGAGTGAGTCCTGGGATTCAAATTCAAAAGCTAGATAGAGGAGGGTATTTAACACTAGGCTGCAGTATGTATAACATTGCAGGCTGCTTTCAAATATGATTGATTTTAGATACAAAGCTTAAGCTGCACATTGGGAGATTAGTACTTTGGCTAGCTGGCCATTACTGTAATTTCTGATAAGAACTTAGCTTAATTAACCTAGGAGATTTCTAGTGTATCTACAGCCACAGGAATGGTTAGAAAAATTTTTAAGGGCACCACAAGAACAAAAAATATTTATAAATAATATACCAGAGTTAAAGCTTTATTACATTTGTTGGGTGAGTGTTTTTTTTTTTTGGTTTGTTTT
>WBNO01010199.1:0-18815 GCA_013400575.1 Peucedramus taeniatus
AAACTGCCTTTATCTCAACCCACAATCATTCTCACTTTTACCCTTACATTTTCTCCCCTGTTGCACCAGCAGGGAATGAGCAAGCTGCGTGGGTTGCCAGAGAAAACCACCACAGTCCTTGCACCAAAAAGACTTTTGGTTTATCCCCAGTGGGCAGTCAAGTACCACACAGACTAGAGCCCAGTCCCCCTTTCAATTCCATCCCAGTGTAANGAAAATAAAACCTGTTAGTTGAAATAAGAACAATTTAATACTTTTTTTAAAAATAAATATAATAATTACAATATTAAAACTAACAATAACAGTAAAAAATGGACAGGGAGAGAGGAAACTAAAACCCAAGAAAAACAAGTGAAACAGTGCAACTGCTCAGCACCAATTGCCGAATATCCACTGTGTCCCTGAGCTACAGTCAGCCCCCTTTTCATGTAACTCCTCATGTTTATATACTGAGCATGGCATTCTATGGTATGGAATATCCCTTTGTGCGGTTTAGATCAGCTGTCCTGGTTATGCTCCCTCCCAGTTTCTTGTGTGCCTCCTCACTGGAAGAGCATGAGACACTGAAAAATCCTTTATTTAAGGTAAGTACTGTTAGTGACAACCAAAACCAGTGTGTTACCAACATTATGTTCATACTGAATCCAAAGCACAACTCTCTACCAAGAAGATTACTTCTGTCCCAGCCAATCCAGGACACAAAACTAGCTATACCTTTCTCACACTACCAGCACAATGTCCCTATAATTGTCCAAATGTTGGCAGCTATTTTACCATAATTGTTTAAACAGCTGTAAAGTAATGTTCCTTCCCTAAGTAATTTAAAACAAGTTTCAGTATAGAGTTATTTAAAAAAAAAAATTTCTTCCTATTCTTTCATGATCATGTCTATTATAAAGGTCTCAAGCTTACATGTGACTGTATTATTACTTTTTTGTCTTATTGTCTGTTCCCCATCTCCTCGAATTTGTTTATCACGTACTGCTTTATTTATTTTTTCAAAGATTATCAGATTTCTGCTCTTCTGTGCTTAAAGACCTTACATCAATAGCCACTGTTCCTCTAAAAATACCAAGTGGAATTCCTCTGTGTCTTCATGTTACAGGCATATTTCCTACAGCAATACTTATTATCTGTAGTTTTTTGAATATTGAAAGGTTATAACAGCAGTAAGGAACACCATGACAAAATTATACATAACAGGTACTCTTGGCAGAATTACTGTTGGTAAGCTCTTTTGAAAAAAAGATGGTACCTAAAATAACTATACGTCCTAAATATATCCTGGAAATTGGATGAAGATAACACTAAGAAACACTACAGTGTTACCAGTGTGAAGCATTCAAAAAATCATGAGTCCACTCTAAAATTATTTTAATCTTGAAATTTAGTGTATTATGTATAGGTATGTGTGTGTATACCATACACATATATATTTGTATTTGTGTATTTGTGTGTCTGAGAGGTACAGAGTATCTTTAACTTATGGGAAATTTAATTTGCATTCTGCTATTGAGAAGAAGAGGTGCACCTGAAGCATGCTAGCAAGTATTTTTAAAGAAAAGCTGATTTTGGTAACATTATGGCTCCAAGGGTCTAGTTGTAGCACAAATACCACTATGTTTACCAATAGTGCTAACATTGCTACATGAATGAGAGTTTATCTTCTGAGCTCTGTGAAAATCAGAGTTTATTTGAATGTTCTCTAGAAAAATCTGCATTGTGTATCATTATTCTAAAGTTGTGAGTGGGGGAGGAAAACCTTACCAATTTGTAGACCTATTTCTGTGAGATGAATTCATATGCCTCTGCTCCAGTGGCACACTGAAATACTAATTTAATTTTCCTGCAACAGGAAGGTTTTATACATCTCAGAGAACTTTTTGTTCAGGGAACAAAAGTTGGCTTTTTGGAATTAGAGAAAGATGAGAATTCTTTTCAGCCAGAGGCTAAAGAGGTACTCCTGGCTGTAGAGTGTGCACAGTGGATAAAGTCATTGACATATCTTGCAGCTGTCTTATCACGTTCTCCTAGCAGCTGGTGTATTCTCCTCTGCATCAGATAAGCCCCTGTGGGCTATTTATAGAAAATGTGTAGGATCTTTCTGTTGTTATGTCTTTCACATGCCCTCCTAATTCTGGTAAGCTGCATCATGAGTGTAGACTGCTAATGGTGAGCAAATAGGTAAGTGAGCAAAAAGGTAGATGAGTGGCTGTTCATCCCCAGTGGGACAGGCATGGCACACTTTCCCTGTAGTTTTGTGGGGCCACTGCCCTTTATTCTTTCCACTGCTGAACCTGGCCCCTCCTTTAATGCACCTTTGCAGTAAGTTGTGCTTACCCCATGTTTTATGGGTACAGCTGTACGTTCTGTCCACTGGTGAGATGCCTACTACTAACTTACCCACTTGGGAGGTGTGATCCTGCAGCCATAGTGTCGGAGTCTGTCTGAATCTCTCTAATTTACGGGACAATGTACTCAGTGATTTAGGCTTTATTTTACGAGCTCATTAAGAAATACAACAAGAGCAAACAATAGCCCAACCTAGTCTTTCTCATGAATTCACTTACCACTTAATTCAGGAGGTTTCATAACTTATAACCCATAGCTCTTAATTCATGCATGTATGAGGAAAAATTTGTTACCTAGCCAACAATAAGAGTGCTGATTCATCCTCCTTTGGCATGGTGCAGGCACCTCCTCACACTGGGAGGCTGGAGATATTCAGCAGTCCAGCAGCTGTTAGATCTGCTTCTTAAAAAACTTTTTTGAGTAAGTTATTCATACCTTTCAGCTTTGAAATTTGGTCTATACCATTTCTGTAAATTAGTAGATCCTGAGGAAACTGCCAGACAATAAATATGCAAAAATGATGGCTGCAGGTGACAGCAATCTGCAGGTGATAATGGCTGCATTATGGCTTTTTAGCTCTTTCAGGCCACCTGTCCTGACTACATGGTACTCTCAGTTTGACCTAATGGCACTGCTTCCAGCATATGTCAGCATGAGCTGCATTAGCCAAAATCTGAGCAGTGGCTGAGTGAACAGTCACTTGGCTGTAGTCCCCCTTTTACTGATGGCAATGAAACAAAGAAATCCAGTTTCTTCAACTCTTTGAAGTTAGGTATCTACTGTCGTTTCAGACATTCTGGAATAGAAAAAAATTCACACATGGGTATGAGAGGTGATGCAATTTATGGGAATTAGTTTTCTGTGATTGTCATTGTAAAATGATTTTACAGTACAATTTTAGTTAGTTTTAGTTTCTTCCTTCTAAAAAAGTGCTTTTAATTTTTCTTTACCCTTGATCTCACTGACTAAAACAGTTAAATATGAGCTTATCTTTAAGCATACAGTTAAGTACTGCAGAGTAATAATACGTTTCTGAAACACTGTTAGATTTTGTTAACAGTAGGAATCACAAAAAAACCTTGAGAGAGACCTTGATATGTGATTTTGTTATTACTCAATCCCTCGCCAAGTCCCTCCATCTGTTTTTGAGTATCTGACTTTTACTCCTGTGTACTAGATAACATGCCCTCTACTTAAGACATGTGACTGTAGAGCTTATATACTCATGGTATATATCATAGAATTAAGATGTATAGCTGTTGAATTATCTAGATTTCTTTAGGTATGCTTTAAAAAGATTATTCTGTTTTTCATATTTGATAGTTTTAGTTCATTGCAAATCAAAATATTTCATCAAAATGTTAGTGTACTGTGTCTTTTCAGTTAGATTGATATGAAGTCTAAAATAGTTCTGCTATGAATATGGATTTTAATTTTTAATCTCATAAGATTGCATTAAGTCAAAATATCTCACACATATATAAAAGACAAGAATAAAGAAATAAATAAAAATACCTTTATGATTCGCAGCACAGTTGAAGTGATGATATAAAAGTACAATTATGATTCACATAATCTTTGAAAAGTTTACTAAATATTAGAATTACTAATGGAATACAGTTTAATGTAAAAGCAGCAAGTGCGCATACATATACATATGTGTTTATAGAAAATAATTGTTGGGTACAATGAAACAGTGAATAAAATATTTGAATTTTTATTCTATGCAATTTTACGTAATTAGGTTAATAACAGCTTTATCTATAAAAGTGTAAAGATGTGGATGACAATATTATGAGAAAGATCAAATTATCATACGTGTAAGGGATTAAGGTCTTTTTATTTCAAAGCTATTCAATTTGCATAATTCTATAGCTTTTCGGATGTTCTTTGTTCTCAGTGTTAGTTTATAATGTTCTTGTACTATAGTTAAGAGATAATAGTGAAGGAAGTTTATTCAGAGTTCACTGACTGCTTTGTTAGAGAATTGTGGTTTATGTTCTCTTCTATTAGAGAGGTTTGGGAGTTCTTAGCTAAACAAATCATAAGTAGCTCATAGCACTTGTTTGAAATAAAGCTCCTTACCACTGTAATTATAATATGTAAGATGTTAGTGTGATCATTGCTAAGGGAAAAGAAAGAAAAATATGTGTTTTAACAGTAATTAGAAGAAAAAGCAGACTTCTATTTTTTATTACTTATTCATTGGAACGTAGTTAAATACCTGCTTGATTTTGCTCCTTTTATAATTAAACCTCTTGTCATTTTTTCGTGGTGGTAATAGGGATATTGTTAATTTACATGGAGTCCTGAAAAAGTAATATTTTGCATTAAAATCTTATCCTGATTTTCACTGTGAAACTTAGTTAGTCCTTTCGCAGTCATAGGTTCTAAAAATTTTTCAAAGAAGAAATGCCAAATTTTTTTCATTTGTGGGAAGATTGCTGTATTAGGAAATGTAGGCAGATACAGATATTTTATACCAGAAATAGATAGAGTGTATGTGTTGGTTTTGAGTAGGGATCTGTTTTTTTCTAGTACATCTTATTTTAAGCAGTGTTACTTACATGCATACAAAACCCAGTCAGTACATCCATATTGATTGGACTGAATATTTATCCTGTCATGGCATCCAGTCCCACAGGATCAGCACACACCGAATGAAGAATCTCAGGAAATGGGACTCTGAAACAAATCCATAAGGTAAACCTTAGAACAGACTACTCAGTGTTTCATCCACATTTTCAACCCTGAGTGGATGAGTGTCCTTAATTACTGTTACCAATCTGAACAATCAAAATGCTCTTCTTACTCAGGGCCAAGTTTTGGTCCATTCATGTTTTTTTCCACAAAGATTGTTTTAACAATAATACTAGAATTTATAAAACCAGACTGTTGAAAGACCATTGACAGCAATAAAATACAGTATGAGAAGCAACAAAAAGGCAACATTATAATTAATGATCTGAGATAAGAAATTTTGTGTTTCTGCTTTTTCTGCTGTAGGATTCCACAATGCTAGGCCATTTATCTCCGGAGAATACCACAGTCATGCAAGAGAGAGATCTGTCTCCATTCCAAAAGTCAGAAATTGGAGGAGACCACTTCCCCTACAAACTTTGGAAAACTTATTTTCTCTGATTAATACTGATATTTTTAGTAACACTTATACTGCTCCTTTTAATGATTAATGTGAAGAAAATCAGTATTTATTGATTTATTGATCAGTATTTATTGATTATGTGATATGTTAGAAACTTTCTTCTCTGTAAATATTGTAAGAAATTATTGGAGTTACTAAGTGGCAGCTGTGATTATATGATTCACTCAGAGATTTCTAAAGACATTCTTTCCTTATGTGTGCAATATTGTACAGCTGAATAACACGAAGCTTTGTTAATTTTAGCATAATCTGAAACAGTTCCTGCCAAGGTTTACCACTGTTTGTTCTGACAGTGAGAATGTGCTGCCTGCTTATCAAAGACGCCTTCGGAAATATTACTATCCTCTATATAAACAGCTTTATTAAAATAAATTAAGCCAGGCTGAGAAATTGCTAGAATTAAATTTATAAATACCTTTATTTTAGCTCCCCTGTGCATGTGCATTAAAGCAGTTTTTAAATACAATCCCTCTTCTTTTTTTTTAGCAGGTACACAACACTATTTATGTATGAAATTACAATGATTACTTCAAGAAAAAGTATTCGTTATTCAGTTTTTGCTTTCCTTCACTGCTTACACTGTGTCAACATGTCATATTTATTGTTTATTATGTAAAGAATGCTCTGAATACAAACTGGTTAATTCCTTAATAGGAGAAGTGTGGCTGTTGTCATGCAAGTTCTGGAGTACTTCATGAACATTAGTAACTCTGTAATAAACATAAAATTAATAAACTCATTACTTATGAGGCTAAGGGATAGTCTATTTCACAAGTAAAGAGCAGAGAAACAGGGAAATTAAATGCAAAACCATACTCCAAATTTAGTTAATGAAATTGAACTGTATAGCATTTGCTTTTTTACATTACCTAACTTTATATATGGCTTTATTTTTCCAAAGTGAACCTTCTGTTGACACTAGTTGCTCTCATGCTACATGGCAGTTTCTCAGAAATTTAATCTCCAGCTACCAAATGCACTGTATATGCCCTGAACATAAGAAGTAATAAAAGAAATAATAGTACTTAATAAATCTTTACTATTACAAACTGTTTTAATGAGGAGATGACTGTAGAGCTCAGTGGTAATCATTTTCCCACTCATGGGCACCTGCTGATAAAACTCATAACATATCACTGATCATTCATTTGTTCAGGTAGCTAATACTGTGAAAGAGTTGAAGTTTTTTTTTTTTTTTTTTGTAAAAGATTTTGAAATGCTCCCTATGGGCAGGCATCAGGACCTTATTGCATTTCTTTTCTTTTTCTTTTCTTCAATACAATTGTGTCTTGCACGTGATTTGGGCTAACATTAAGTGTTCTAGCATCACATGTAGATAGTCCAGTTCTCAAAAGCCAGTAATTCAGTGCTGATACTTGAGGAGTCTCAAAATTGAAAACAGTTGACAGTTATAAATGTGTGCAATGGAGTTTCTGCTTTCTCCTGGAAAACAGAGAAATTTGCTCAGGAGTCTTGGGATAATTTGAGCAACTCAGGTTTGACCTTGCCAGTCTTTTGAAACTGTTTGGGAAGTTATCCTAGAAATCTTACTGTGACCACAGTATTATTTTTTTTTTTCTCTGTACCCAATGTTGCATTGTATTTACTGGAAAGCGATCATAGGCTTCAGCTTTTATTAAGTAGAAACTCTATCTGTATATTAAATTTGGAACCAGGATTATGATTTGAATTAAAAACATTGAACCTTATTTTCTTTCTTGGGCTAAAAATGAAATATTCTATTTCATCTATGAGTGGGAGGTTGCGTTAAAAATATGGTGATTTTTTTGGTTTTCCATTTCCATATAAGTGACTTTATCACTATGTCCCTTTAGTTACTTCAATCAGAACATAGCACTCTAATGAATTTTCTTACTCTTGTTTTAGAAAATTCTGGCTATAAATGCCAGTGGATTATACAGTACATAAAAAATCTACCTCAGGAAGGCAATGAATAACACTTATCCATTCTGAAATTCAAAACTTAAAAAGATAACTCATGTGCTGTGTGTATTTTAGCAAGGATATTATGTGGGTTTTAGCCATTAGAGAACAACTGGGGCATTGAACTTAATTTTCTTCTCTTCACTGATGCAACTATTAAAACATTTTATAAAATACCGCAGGCTCTTCAGTCATGAGGGTTTGTGTGTGTGTGCTTTATTCCAGCTAAAGCTATTTCTTTGTCTGACTTATGTAGAGTACTTGCTCTAGATCTGTTCTGTTCTTCTTCTAAATATTTGTAGTGATATGAAGAAATGTCAGGTGAGAACTGAAAGATCAGTCAACTGCTTAATGGTGCTTAATTTTTATAATGTTTATTTTGTTGTCAAAATTCCTTAACATCTGCGTTGCTCTGAAAGTGTATGTTCATGTTAGTATTTATAAAGTAAAGATGTTACAGTGAAAGGAATCATATTCCTGATACATTTCTGGAATGCTCAGTTCTAAAACTGAATTCACACTTCCAAACAGGTGGATTATTTCAGATACTGTGTTAAAAGCATATAATTTTTGGTGAACAAACCTTTTAATTTAATAGCACAAAGAAAACACAAACAAAACATGCTGATTATTCTAAAGAATCTGAAACTATTACAAGTATTCTTGTTTGTGTGATATAAATATGTTTTAAAATAGTTTACTTAGCCAAATGTGCCAACTTCATTTGGGTTCACTTTTGAAAAAATTTTATGATTTCTTGAAAAGTTACAGTATCAAGACATATTATGCATTCATCATTTAGGTAATTTATAGTGCCATATTTATAATTTGCTGTGTAACTTCGTAATGAAAATCATTAAAAAACTCTGATGGATAATTTATAGATAATACTTTGGTCTTTGTGAGGCAATTAAGTTATTAGAGGAAAAAAACAAGAAAAGTTAAAAGAATATCAAACCTTCAGGTCAAACACTCCAAAATTAGAAAATATTAAAACTGAAGCTGTTGTAGCCTCTGTGGTTAAGCTTTTTTATAAATGGAAATACCTATCCCTATAGGAAATTCTCTACTTAGTGATAAGTGTGGGTTTGGGAGAGACATATAGACCACAAAAAATCTAGTGAGAGCTGCCACCCGTGGCAGTCTGAGGTCATCTTGACAGCTGAGGCTGTGACTGGACATTTCAGTCCTGAAGATAACAAAGCTTGATTATCTCTGGGCAATGGCAGAGTCCCCATCCCTGGAGGTGCTTGAGAAATGACTGGACACGACGTCTGGTTCTCTGATTCAGTTGCCAAGGTTGATCTAGATGATCTTGGAGGTCTTTTCTAAATCACAATAATTCTGTGATTCTGTGACAGGACAAGGAGGAATGGCTTTAAACGGAAAGAAGTTTAGAATAAGAAAGGTTTGAATTAGGAAGAAATTCTAAACTGTCAGTGGTGAGGCACTGGAACAAGTTGCTCAGAAAAGTAGATGTCCAATACCTGGAAGTGTTCAAAGCCAGGCTGGAGAGGCATTGAACAACCTGGTTTAGTGAAGGTGTCCCTGCCCATAGCAGGTGGGTTGGAGCTAGAGGACCTTCAAGGTCCCTTCCAGCACAAACCATCTACATTTCTTTGATTCTATGCTTGAAGAACAGAAGGAAATATAAGACATATTGTGATGAGTAACATTATGAAATATGAGCCTTTAAGTTAGGCTTCTAGGAGTTCAGAGGCATTCCTTGGCCATTAGTGCACAGAGTTAAACTTTCTCTCATCTTATATGAGCTGTCTTATCTGTGTCAGATACCTAGGCTGAACTTTGGTTGAAAGTTATGTAACTTCTGTAATTTCTGCATAAAATTCTTTTCTGGTTAAAGTCCGGGGTATTCAAGCAAAACTTCTCAGTTTTTCCTCTTCACACTAATCAGAACATTTATTTCTGAAGTATGTGTGCACCTAGAGTGTATTCAGAGGGTATATGCCAGTCACACCCCCTCAGTTTTCTGCTCGCCATCTGTATCTGGGGAGTTGAGCTTTCTGCCTGGAACCTTACTTGTCTTACTTAAGCCTGTGTGGTATTTTTCTCAAAAGCCATCATACCTTTAGCAACACTTGCCAGCTTCAACATGGGCTAAAACTCTGTGCAACTTGCCACCTCACTGCAGGCAAATAGTTGCATACAGAGTGCTTATCAAGGTAGGACATAAGTGGCCACAGTTTCTGCTGTAGCATGCAGGCAAGTATGGATAATGGGCTCCAGGTTGCAAAACAGGGTCAGAGTCTAGGGCCAGTAGTTCACAAGCAGCTTAGGTACTTCGGAATATATTGCATTTTTTCTTCTTGAAATGGTCATCTTTTCTTTCATGAATCAACATCTTCAACATCTTGTATCCAGATGCCTGTTTGGTATTTTCTATGAAAATAATATAGCTACAGATTATCTACTGTGCCAAACTACTTCTGGCTGTTTTGAAAAAATTTATTATATATTTATGTAGAATACTAGGTTTCTATTGTTTTCAGTCACTATGTAAAGACAAATTTCTTAATGCTGGAAAAAGCACATACACATGCATCCATCTATACACACACATATATGTACATACATATGTGTGACAAATAAAAAGTTATTTGCAATTAAACTGGAAAGCCAATAAAATGAATTCTCAAGTTCTACACTGTGGTTATAGAGCAAGATTTCATTGCAGACTGAGTGAATGTGTATTTGCAACTTAAAATCAATTCCAAGAAATTACATCTATTTTTAATACTATTCAGTGGGGAAGATAATGTGGATTTTAACCAGCTTCATAAATTTGAAATAATTTTAGACCTTAATACATTTCTAAAGGATGATATCTTGAACATATATGCACATAGATTCATATTGTTAGCCCGTTTTAATATGCCTATGCTAGTACCAAATTTTAGGAGTTTTTACTTTGGGATGTGACACAGAATGATAACTTCCCTTTAAGACTGGTATAACTACTTATGGAATCAATTGTGCTACTTAAGTTAGCTGCTTGATAATATGTACAAATAAAATGCATTTATTATATTATTTCTAAGAAAATAAAGGGAACCTACTGAATCATTTAAGTCATGAAACTGAAGATAGAACACACAGAATTTCTGAAGACGTATTGTCTCAAGTACATAGTTCCCCATTGTATAAATCCCTGATTACCACTTTAATTTCTGAATTCCATGTATTAAGCATGGTTACACCCATTTTTTGTATGCTGTGTATGGTGGATGAATATATTACCCTAGCAGGGAACAATGAATTCTCCGGAATTGCATCTTTGGTCTTGAAAGATAAATGTAGTTATTTCTTCTGTTCGATATGAGTTCAGATCTTCAACAGATCTTCCAGGCTCATGCTTTTGGATACATGGTGATCTCACAATAAAAGTTTTGTTTTGTTTCACAGAAGTTGCATTTTGCCATCAAAGAGCATATCTTTGTTCAAAGAGCAACTTTTCTCTTTACTCAAAAAGCATTTACTTTTGAAAGTCTGTTGACATTACTTCATTGTGAAGTTATGACTTGCATAATTTTATTCTTCTGAAATGTTTTACAGAACTTGGATATAGATGTTTGCCAGAAAGTATTTTTCTGTGAAAATAATGTATTTTATCTGTACCTTAGACAAAATTTCAAACTGAAAGTAGGACCAATATAATGATTATCTTTTTATACTTCAGAAAATTGTTTTATATCCACATCGAGCTTTTCAAAGAAATTCAACCAGAATTCAAAGCACCTCAATCAAAATAGTAACCCAATAGTGAAGGAAGTAACATTTAGTGAAGGAATTTGTTATTTATCCAGTTATTCTGAAGATTCTCCAGTTCAAAACTAGTAGCATTGAACAGTTTAAATTTCTGAATGTCTTTAAGTTTTTGAAGAAGGCAATTATCAGCCAACTTCATTAACAAGAGTACAAACAAAATGTGATTTATAAGTGAATACCACAGCTTAAGTTTATGATTCAGTTTTCTTAGTTTATTACACTCCCTGTAACTGAGTCTTTTCTGTGGTAATTGTAATACTGGTCATTGTTCCTTTCAGAATCAATGGTCATTCTAAGAAATAAAATTAATAAAGTTATAGCAGTCTCAGATAATGGTTAATTAAACTTGATCTTACAGTTAAAAAGAATCTTTTGCACAAGGACAAGTAGGTCAACTAAATTCTGAGCAAAAGGAGATTGTTTCCTATGGTGTTAACATAATTTCATACTTGAAACAAATGTGGACTCTACCAGAAGGCATTCCATTTAACTATACGTCAACAGTATGTTGAGTAGCTTAGAGTAATTAAGACTTCCAAAGTAATTTACAATAAAATACATAATTCAACAGTATTGGGCAGTCTTTACTTAGGTCTCCTTTGTAGCTTTAGTTTCTGATATATCTGATTTTTTTAGCATAAGTGGTCTTCTACTTGGTCCACTGATACTATCTATTTCACTTCTTTTCCCATGACGTCTTCTGTATGTGAGTTCTTTTCACTTTCTCTCTGCACTAAATTTTAAGTCTTTAGTTGCCTACACCATCATCCACTAGTCTGTTACTGTAGGAATGCCAGCACAGCCCACCATTGACAACAAATGTTAAGACAAGGATGTGGGTGTGAAGGGGAGCACCCAAAACTGTCTGAGCAGGTGTTTGCTTAAATGCTAACCGGGAAACTCTGAGGGGATTTCTGAAATAAAAGAGTCAGCTTTAAGAGAAATATGTTAAAAGAAAACCTTTGGCATGCAGGGCAATACCTTGCAGTGGAACAGTGGCAGCTGAACTTCCTTCCTGCTGCAAGTCTTCCACCATGGCACTATGAGATGAAACAAGTGGGGACTCACACCTCAGGGGGGTGTGTGTATCCTCCGTTTGTGCTTTCACACCAAAATGTGGATTAGCAGCCTGTGGGGAGAGGCACAGCTTCACACAAAGCTGGAGCTCTCTTCTCTCACACACAAGGTTTGTGTCAATTGGGTACCTGCCCTCCTAGGGGAGAATATTGTGCTTGTGAGCCATATGCTGCCTATGTTCCCATAATTCTGTGGGTGTGAGTACCCTCAGAACTTTGTGGGATTGAGTAGAGAGGGGGTTTAGAAATTAAGATGTGTTTATCAACATTTTATAAGTGTCTAATATTGTACTTTGTCTGTTTTAGTTAATAATGAATGCAAAATTCATTGATTGTTAGTTCATTATTTCTCATTAATAAATCAGAAAGCTGATTAAATCCTGATTTTAGCTATGTAAATGGAACAGTTTTTCCCTTAAAAGTTACCAATTTTTTTGCGTCCAAATTATATCCTAGAAGCAGTTGCAATACAATTTTCAGACTCAGAGTGAGATTTGCATGTGAAACAAAGAGGTTTTAGTCTAATTACAGGTCTTAATAATCTAAACAGAGAATTATTAACCCATTCACAAAGATTCTAGCTTCTTATAATATAAATTATTACCAGTTTTTACAATTCATTTCTCGTAATGCCATTTTAAACTCTTTTCTAGTATCTGTCCAGCATCTCTATGTGTTATGCTAGAGATGTTATACACATCTCTCTCTGTTATGTTATACACATCTCTCTGTGTTATGCTCAGGCCTCCATTGCTTTTCTTGGTCCTGAGGCTGGTGGCTTGGAGAGTCAGGGAGAGAGTTGATTATAGGAGTAATTAGAATTTTATAACTTTAATTGTGATTGTTTTGGAAACTTTTCTTGTAACACAAAACCTGTGGCTTGTTACAAGCATTGGTGGCACTATATCTACTGGCTTACAAGGCTACCTACTGTGGGGACACTAAACAGAGATCTAATATTGTCTTATATTATTCTCTTCATCTTGTCATCATTTTGTAATAGTGAGGTGGACCTTCCAGAGGTACTGTTATCTTTCGTGTCCAAACTTTTAAATTTAATTTTACACTTTTTTTTTCCCTGGCAGAAGGTTTATCCATGTAGAATTTGTGTAACCAACATTTTTTTTTCCATTTGTTTTCTTCTTGTTGTTGGAAAGGTTTCTGATAGTGATAGAATCAGCATTAATGGGGCCTAGTCAGATAACCTGATTGTAAACATCTTGTTTCAACAAACAGTGCTTCTGATTTTAAATGCCTCGTCCTGTAAATTGATATTATCAAATAGGGATCAAATTTCAGCCCTAAGTTTGATAATTCATATTTTTCAGCATTGTTTAAATAACTTTGATACCATTTCCACAAAAATGTTAGATTTAAATGTAGGATAAATTAATGCTCTCTTGAAAAAAAAGGTAAATGAATAAATACGAAAGCTGTGGTGTAGTCATGTTATTAATATATCCAGTGAAATACAGGTGTTTTTGCAATAGCTACATAGTGTTCTCCAAAAATGCTGTGTTTGGATAGTCAGAATAATAACTGATAGCCATCTGATTCTTCTGAAGACATAGGTAGTACCATATCAATATCAGTCCACGTGTGCAACTGTTCCTGGAGTATATGTGTGCTACATCAAAACTGTCTTTTCTGTTTCCGTGTAATACTGTGGCATTTTCAATATTTACATTCATTATAGGTATTCTCTTTTCATTTTATATTGTCTTGCTTTCCTTTTTCCTTTTTCCTTCACCGTGGTAGACTATCAGGCTACTTTATTATTCATGTCCCAGAAAAATTAAGTAAAATATACGTATATATTTTCAAATTGTTATTTCATCAGCTGAACTTGCCTTCATCAGAAAATAGAAATCTTTGAACACTTTCAAAGAGGTGCTATAGTTTCAGAGGATTTGGGCAGTGCCAGAGTCTTCAGCAGCTCTCATGTTCTCTACCTTACTGTCTCTTCCTGTACTCCTGTGTTGGACACACTCCTGGTTTTACTTCTGCATCTGGTATCAGGGAACATTTTGTGTGCTATTTAATGATAATTCTAAGGTGCATGGTACATCAAAGTTGTGTTTTTACTGCAACAGCAGGTGGTTAGGAAAGAAAAGTAAGGTATACTGATCAATGGGGTTGTTGTGTCCCAAGGGCAGGACCCAGACTTGGCCTTGTTGGCCTTGTTCCATCAGTTCAGCCTGTCCAGATCCCTCTTTAGAGCCTTTCTACTCTCCAGCAGATCAACACTCACTCCCACCCAGCTTGGTGTTGTCCGCAAATTTACTTGAGGGTGCGCTCGATCCCTGCATCCAGTTCATTAACAAAGATATTAAACAGGGCTGAGCCCTGGGGGACACCACTAATGACCAGATGGCAACAGATTCAGCACCATTCACCAGCACTTCTGGATCCAGCCATCCAGCCGGTCTTTAATGCGCATCTCTTTTGATTTTTGCTGAACATTCTAACAAATAATGAAATTATATTCAGGTCTTCAAATTGCTTTCAAAAAGTAGCAATTTAGATGAGTGAATTCTCTAGGGGAAAAAGAACTACTTTGATTCAGCAATACTCATGTTATAGTTGAATCCTAAATCTTTTTGAGAGAAGATATTCCACCATTTAGTACTCTTTTTATTTCCTACTTAAGAACTGCTGAACTAAATATTGCTCAAAGCACTAATAAAGCTGTAATAGAAAATGTGTTATGTATTTATTTATGACAAACATGTTAATTTGCAGTTTGTATAACCTGGAAGTGCAACTAATTCCTTTATTTCTTGAAAATTAGAAAGCTAGTAACAATTACCAGGGCTAATAGACAAATAGGTAACCATAGAGTGAATGACTGTAACAGGCAGATTACTCCATTTATTAACTTAATATAACAATGTAATCAACAAATTTTCCAAATATAACAGCCAGTAATTAAATTAGATCTTTGTTTTATAACATAGTTAACAGTCTTCATTGGCACATCATACATTTACTCTGAAGTGATGTCAGCAGTAGCTGAAGTAATTTATTTTTTTTATATAGTATTGACTATTAATTTTGTGTATATATACAAATCATGTAGTTAAAAAGTTTGAGAGTTACGGTGTAATATGCAGCTAGTTTTTCTAAACTGTTCTTTAGAACTACTGTACATACATTATGGCTTAGGTAACTCTCATCTCCCAACATGTATCTTTTCTGATTAGTCTAAGCATGATAGGCTATAGTTATGCATAATACAGTGTCAGAGCAAATGAACATGGTATTCAACTCAAATAACAAAAGAAATATTCTACTAATATAACTACTAAACCTGGGCAAGGATAGATAGGTATCAAGTATAAATATTTTTTATCTTTGTAATTCAGATATGATCTTAATAGGTTTGTGTGTGTGTATAAGTTGCTCAGCCTTCTTTGGCTTGCCTTTCACAACATTTAATTTCCTCTATTTCACTCTTACCCATAAGCTTACATGAGGAGAAGCTGTCACTTAAAGGCAATGCCCACATAGACATTTTCAACTTCACTTGTCTAATTTTTCAGGCAGAAAGAAGTCCATTCTGCTTGTGCACTGAGCCATGAAACCAGATGGCTGCAATTAACCCAGCAATGAAATGAAGTATGATATCTTAGGCTCTGCAATGTGATAACACTCTGTGGTTTCCTTTGGCACAGTGTATGAATGAAAACACTAGAAAAACTGTGTAAACATTCCCTTAGATGAACTGTGTTGTAAGATACTTAATTCCTTCACATCTGTTGACCATGCAGAGCTCAAAAGTTCATTGAAGGGAGAAGAGTGGTTGTGTAGGACTCCATGATTGAAAACTTACCTAGGCATTCTGGAAGCCGAGCATGGTAAACTGAACCAAACAAAAAAAAAAGAGGGACAAGTTGTCTAGATGCCTATAATCCATCTGCTTATGGGAAAGAAGTAATAGGTGAATGGTAAAACAAATACATTTCCTCTAAATTTTCTACTACAAACCTCCCTATTTTGCTGTTTGTTGTTTATATTCAGGATTTTGAAATTAATCCTACATTGGTGCTCTCTACTGAAGGCAGTCATTATTTAGGGTCTGATTCTTTTTAGGAGCTATTCAAGCATTTAGTATCACATAATGTGATTATGGGGTTTGATTTTTGGTTTCAATTTGAAATTAAAAGGTTAACTTTGTCATTTGCCAACTTTCATTAGTTTCATGTTAAAAAGGTTTCTATCAGTAAGCAAATGAGGATAAACATTAATTATTAAATATGTGCCTCATCTGTGCCCTCTTTTGGTAGGAAAAATTGCTTTTCTGAAGGAGACAATTTATTTTAAAAAATGCATCTGGGATTTAGGTTTTAATTATTGATCAGAAAAAAAAATCTAATAAAAGTACCGCACCCAAAAACTGTCTTTGCTGGGTACAGTACTGGGGTGTTTACTAAAAAGCTTCTGTTAGAGATCAGACAAATGTGTTTTTTTTTTTATAGAAGATGCATTTGGATGTCTAATTACTTACATCTCCAGATTTATGTTTTTAAAACTACATAAAACATGAAGCTTCTTGCTCTTTTTCTATATAAGAGATTAAATAAAGCCTCAGTTGATTACAGTTTATAAATTGACCACATGCCAATTATACTGGAGGTTTACAAAAGGTAATGAATAGCTCATTGACTGTGTCTGTTTACTGTGCACTCTGCATTGATTTCTGGTTTGTTATAACATTTCACACATCAGCACTGGAACCACGAGACCTACCATTCTCAGAGGGACCTGAGAGTGCTATGGGTCAATACCTGAACCATATACTGTAGATAACTCTACTTAGTTCAAATTAATCACTGCAGACCAATTTCAGTCCTAGCATAAGTGGGTAGAACAGCAGGACTTGTTTTTGATAGAGCTTTATTGACATACTAGTATCTTACTAATCTTCTTAGAAATTAGTATCATATTTTGCTAGAATTTCTGAAAAATTTGAAGTAGTTCTTTTGTATTCCTTACATTCCAATATTTGATAGGGTTTTCTTTTCAATTAATAACTGGTCATTTCAAGTTTAATTTTGAATTGGAGAGTTAAAATTTTGATGTACTGAAACCTTCCTGGAGACTTAGGCTTTCTGCTTATCAAACAATTATAAACAATAATTTAGCTTTGCCATAAATGGTCAGCAATAAACATGATACTCTAGGCATAGTCTTTAAACCACCCTATTATATGGCTGATGTGTAAAATATTTTTCTGCTTATGAGAGTATTTGTTAACTTTTATGTTTAGTGCTGGGAAAAAAATCTGAGCATTTGTATAAAAACTAAAGTGTGTCATAGACAAGAGAATATAATGCAATAATAAAAGAAATATATAATTAAGTTCATGTTTCTGCTAGCTAAGTTCTGTATGTTTTATCTCAGACAGTTGTAAAAAATGCAGATACTTAACAAATACTTTATTGAAAATGGAATTATTTTTGTGGTGTCCCCTTCCACTTCCAGCAACATCAGTGAGAAATTTCCAGAGCTGGAAATTTATCTACACCATACATGGTAGCTAGTAACTTCCAGCCAGGATGTCAAGTTTTTTAGTTTTGAGAGATTGTCCAGTAAAAGGGCTGATGTAACTGAAAAAGTACATCACCACAACCAAGACTGGCAGCATCAAAGACATGTGGATAATTGCTCTGAAATAATAATATTTCTTTGTGCCTGGCTCATCCACCCTCAGGTGATGAGAATCTTAGAGTTCTTGTAAGGTTCATTTCCTGCAGTTATTCAAAATACTCATTTGGTTTGTAACACAGTTTAGTTAAGTATATACACTAACCATTAGCTCAGTATTCATGTCTCTTCTCATTATTTTTCCACTTGCTACCTTGACTTTACTTACAACATCCACCAAGTCTAGGCTAAGCTACATCAATCTAATAATGTAACCATAATTAAGACTACAACATTTCATAGTCAAGTGTTCATGGGCAACATCAACCTTCCCTTATTTATATCTGGATATTTTTTTATAGATTTTTTAAACCCCTGTGTAATCTCTATCTAGTACAGATACTCTGCAAGATAAGTTTTAGACTTTACTATCATTAATTTCTGTACAGTTAGGCTTTTAAAGCTGTTTATACTCCTTAAATCCATGACATATTGTGGCAGTTTTGCAAAACACTCTAAATCACTGCTTGCTTTTAATATTTCTCAACTTCATGTTGTGCTCTTGTTTTACTAAATGATAATAATTTCATATTCCTCTCCCTGCCCATACTATTTCTATTTTACATTTCTTCTAGAGAAGAGATGGTTCCGGGGGTGTCTCATTGGTGTATGTAAATATCTGAAAGGAAAGGTTCAAAGAAGATGGAGTCAAGCTCTTTTCATGTGTGCCCAGTGACAGGCTCAGAGGCCACTGCAGCTTTCTTTCTTTGAAAGTTACCTTTCTTACTGAGGCATATAGAATTGAATGAAAGTAAATAAAGGAATACAAAAATATGAAGAAAAACATT
>WBNO01010200.1:0-14209 GCA_013400575.1 Peucedramus taeniatus
GAAATAATAAAACAAATAAATTAAATAATTAAAACCCCACAAAATTTAATTGAGAGAATGAGATTTTTTTTCCATTATTCCTTCTCACCCTCTGCCTTGAGCATAAAAATCCTGAGAGAGGAGTCCCAAAATGAGGATTTCTCAGGCTGAGAGAGATCCCCATCACCTCCCAAAAATCCTGAGAGGAGTCACAAATTGGGGATTTATTCATCACTATCACCTCCCAAAAATCCTGAGGGAAGAGTCACAAATTGGGGATTTATTCATCACCATCACCTCCCAAAAATCCTGAGGGATGAGTCCCAAACTGGGGATTTATTGATCACCGTCACCTCCCAAAAATCCTGAGGGAAGAGTCACAAATTGGGGATTTCTCAGCCTGAGCAGCTCAGGGATGGGCTGTTGTAAAAACCTGACCCTTCATGGCAGGAAGAATGATGGTGTGACTCCATGTGATCAGAAGGCTGTTTTATTATTTTATGATACTGTATTATGTTAAAGAAAACTATACTGAACTATACTAAAGAATAGAGAAGGATCCTTACAGAAGGCTGAACAGATAATAATGAAAACTCGTGACCCTTTCCAGAGTCCCAACACAGCTTGTGTGACCATTGGTCAGTGACTGAAAACAACTCACACCAGAGCCCAGCCAGGCTCAGCACTTCAGGTAAACAATTCCTAACCCATTCCACATGAGCACAGCACAGGAGAAGCCAATGAGATCAGGATTATTTCCCATCTCTGGGCTTCTCTCTGCCTTTTCAGCTTCTCAGGATAAAATCCTGAGCGAAATAAATGATATTCAGTGAAATGTGGGGACCACAATGGGTTTGAGCCAACAATTCCCATTCCAGCCCTCACCTCTCCTCCACACCCCGTGAGCTTTCTTCAGCTTCACCAGGAAAAGCAGGACAATGATGAGCAGCACCAAAACCAGAGCAGCCACCAGCATGGGCAGCAGGAGATTCTTCTCCTTCCTCAGGAGTCCTTTGGCTTGGGGATCTCGCTCTGTAAGAGAGGTTTGTGCTGTTAAATGTCCTGGGAATTGCTGGGGATTCAAACAGGGATGATCTCACCCCGATGGAAATGGTGGGAGAGCACAATTCACCCAATGGATTGTGAAGAATTCACCTTGATGAATGTGAATAATGAATTCCTTAAGTTTTGGGCTTCATTTTAGGATATAATATAGTTAATAAAATAATATTAGTAGTATAATTAGTATACTATATAATGATATATAATATAATGGTATATAATACCATTATGTTACAATAATGGAATATAATATAATATTATATAGTATCACATAATATATATAGATGGAACAGGAATATATAATATCATATATAATGATAATGTATAATAGTTCATGATATACATAATCATTAAATTTAGATTGCAGTGCTGAAAGGATGGTGTGTGCTGTGTGCACCAAAACTTTGCATTAAGAAGAGATTTCCTTTTCCTTTTCACACCCAGTAAAAGGCATAGAATTCCAGAGTGGTTTGGTTTGGAAGGGACCTCAAAGCCCCTCTGGTTCCATCCCCCCATAAAATATTCAGGTTCCCTTTCCATGGATGCTGTCCTGACACGTGTCAGGATTTATCAGCCCAGGCTTTACCAGGGTATGTTCATTTTGTGCTGTTTGAAATCACTGATATATCACTTTTAAACCAATAAAACCCAAGAGTTTGGGCATTTCTAAAGCAGCAGTTACTTGTCACTGCAGGGCCCATTGTGCTAAGCAGGTGCAAAACCCTTGGTGGGGTTTTGGGTGATTTATTTGGGCTCTGGAACTTTTGACTGGACTGGGAAAAAACTCCTGATTTTGGTAAGTACAGGCTGGTGCAAGCAGGGAGGAAGAGGAGAAGCTGAGGGAGCTGGGGGTGCTCAGCCTGGAGAAAAGGAGACTCAGGGGTGCCCTCATCACTCTCCACAGCTCCTGAAAGGTGCCTGTGCTCAGGTGGGCTTGGGCTCTTTCTCCAGGCAGCACTGACAGAACCAGAGGACACAGCCTCAAGCTGCACCAAGGGAAATACAGGTTGGATATTAGGGAAAAGTTTTTTTCCAGAAAGAGTGATAAAGTTCTGGAATGTTCTGCCCGGGGAGGTGGTGGAGTCACCATCCCTGGGTGTGTTTAACAAAGCCTGGATGTGGCACTGGGTGCCAGGGTTGAGTTGAGGGGTTGGGGCTGGGTTGGACTCGATGATCTTTAGGGTCTCTTCCAGCCTGGGGATTCTGTGATTCTGATTCTGTGATCTGTGAAGAGTTGTTGCACAGTGCCATCTAGTGCAGCCCAGCCTGGCTCCCACCCTGCTCCTGCCCTTCTTCCTCCAAGGAGAGGGATTTGGGCTGGGAATAGGAGGGAACAAGCAGGAAATGCTGTGCTCTGTGTCCCACACTCCTCTGGGATGTGGGATGGAGCTGTGCCCAGCAGCATTTCTGTACCTGTGGTTTCAGCTTTGATAAATTCAGGTGACTGAGACCAAACTCACCGTTCCATGTGACATCTGTGAGGTTTGGCTGGGCCCGTGGTGGTGCTGAGCTGGGAACTGCTGCATCTTCTGGGGAGGCAGAGGGGCTGGAAACTTCTGGATTCTCTGGGGATGCAGAAGGGTTGGAATCTTCTGGATTTTTTGGGGATGCAGAAGGGCTGGAAACTTCTGGATTCTTTGAGGATGCAGAAGGGCTGGAAACTTCTGGATCTTTTGGGGAGGCAGAAGGGCTGGAAACTTCTGGACTCTCTAGGGAGGCAGAAGGGCTGGAAACTTCTGGACTCTCTAGGGAGGCAGAGGGGCTGGAAATTTCTGGATCTTCTGGGGATACAGAAGGGCTGGAATCTTCTGTGGATGCAGAAGGGCTGGAAACTTCTGGATTCTCTGGGGATGCAGAAGGGTTGGTACCTGCTGGACTCTCTGGAGAACTGGGAACTGCTGGATTCTCTGAAGGGCTGGGAACTTCTGCATCCTCTGAAAGTCTGTTTGCTTGTTTGCAGCCTAAAGAAACCCCCCAAAAAATGACAAAAATCACAAGAGGCTTTGCCACCGAGCAGATCATTGAAAAAATACCCTGCCCTGCTCTGGATTGCTTGGGTTTTCTGTCCTGCTCCATGCTCTGGATTGTTTATTGGGTTTTCTGTCCTGCTCCATGCTCTGGATTGTTTATTGGGTTTTCTGTCTGATCAAGGATCTCACTTCCAGTCCCACCCTCAGAATACATTTGCTGCTCTGAAATGAGGAATAAAATGAAACATTTGGCTGTGGGGAGCTTGGGGCAGGTGCTGCTGCTCAGACCTGCCACGGAGGGACAGCTCCAAACCCTTTTTTTTGCCCCAGGTTCCTCACTTAAAAGCAGACCCCACACTTGTGTGTGCATTTTCACCACCTCAGGGCAGTGAAATTGGGGAGCAGAGTTGGAGGAGCTGCAGTACCTGTGCTGGGAAGGTCCTGGAAGGGGAAAGATGCCACCAGCCTCCGTGGCCCAAGTGCAGGGTGCTGGATGATGCAGCTGGCTGTGACTTTGGGGCTGTAGCTGAGGATCCTCAGAGTGCTCCTTGTGCTCCATTTCTTCCCATCAGCTCCCAGTTGGTGCCTGGTGTCACCTGCACGCCCGTTGGGAGAAAAAAAAAGAATGAAATAAAAGAAATAAAAGCATTTCTGTCACCCTGAAATCCTGTTCTCCATCAGGACGGGTTTGACTCTTCCCCTTTTCCAGCTGTTGGGAGTTACACACGAGGATTCCTTGCCTTGCCACAAGGAATTAGGGGAGTCTGATGGAATTCCCAGTATTACTGATTCCCTGATTACTCCAGGTAATGTGGAAAAATAAAGTTGTGTTTGGTATGAGCAGAGATGTGTTTGAACAGCCCTGCTGGAGGGGGAGGTGTTTCAGCTGTTTACCTGAAGGGCACAAATATTTCTGTTTATAATGCAGAGCTTCTGATGCTCCCCTTGCTCTGTTACCCTTAAATGAAAGAAATCCCCCATTTCCAAATGAACCTTTCCAGATCAGCATTCCTCAAACCTCAAATTCCTCTTTGCCACCCCAGCAGGGCCAGGTAAGAGCTCCAGAAGGATTTCAGAAATCATCTTTGTCAGCAGCAGCTCAGTAATTACAGCTGGTTTGCCCCTGCTGAGCCCTGGTGTTGTCAGTAATTAAGATTTATTAGCTATTTTCTGATTAGTGTAAATATTTGCAGGAAGTGATTAAAGCTGGGAATGGAAGGGGGAGGAAGGAGAGTTACTCCAAGCCTTCAAAAAATGGAGACAAACCACAGAAATTGGAGAAATAGTGGATTAGGGCAATGATTTTTTTTATCTTTCAAGCAATTAAATTTGTGTTTCCCAGATAAACCAAGCCAGCAGACACAGCTCAGGCCCTGTGGGGTTTTCCTGGGGGCTGTCAGGTCACAGCTCAGGTGTTTCCTCTGCTCCAAGGGCAAGGGGAGGTCAAGGTAAGGAGAGGTTTTTGTTAAAATATTGGAGAAATGCAGTGCTTGCTCGAAGGAGGTGTTTAGTGTCTGAACTGTGCCTTGTGATGTCACAAATAATTCGCTTTATCAGGGTGGTTTCAGGCTTGGGGAACCCCCTGGTTTTAGAAAAACACAGTGAGAGACAGAGATATAAAATCAGGGGGGACATATTGAGGTTTTTATGAGTTCCCAGCTGGAATTTCCAGACCCTCACACACAGCCCAGCTCTTCCCAAACACAGACAGAACCTAAAAACCTGCTTTTCCACCAAGAGCATTAAAAACCATTTTCCACCTTCTTTGCATTAAAAACCCCTGGGCTTTACCTGCCAGCCTGATTTATTCTTATTATTAACTCTAATTTCCATCTAGATTCAGGCCAGAAACACAAATCTCTGCTGTTTTCTGGAGCTCTTATTTAAAAAGAAACCATCCTGGGCCAGGGGAGGTTACAGGTTCAGCTTTAAATATTTTGCTTGATGATGCAAAACACGAGTAAGAGTTTGCTGATGTGTGCAAGAAAAGCCATTTGCATCCCTGAGTGTTTTTCTCAGTTTTTGATGCAGATGTGCACTGGGGCTGACAAGGCAGTGATTTGTAGAATAATGTTATTTTTAGCACTGCTAGAAAGGCAGTTATTTGTGCAGCAGACAGGTTAAAGGAAATGAGAGGCTGCTGGGGCTTTGAAAATTGTGGCTCCAGGATTTTGGGGTTGTTTTATCCTAAATTAAGTGGAATAAGTGGAATTATCCCAAATAACTGGAATTCAGTGCTGAGGTTCCACGATTTTGGGTTTCTTTTATTCCACTGAAATTTAGTGCTGAGGTTCCAAGATTTTGGGTTTATTTTATCCCAGTGGAATTTAATGCTGAAATTCCAGGATTTTGGGTTTATTTTATTCCACTGCAATTTAGTGATGAAGTTCCAGGGGTTTAGGCTCATTTTATCCCTCTGGAATTTTGTGCTGAAATTCCAAGGGTTTGGGTTCATTTTATCCCAGTGGAATTCAGTGCTGAGGTTTCAGGATTTTGGGTTCATTTTATCCCTGTGGAATTTAATGCTGAAATTCCAGGATTTTGGTTTTATTTTATCCCACCAGAATTTAGAGCTAAGGCTTCAGAGGTTTGGATTCATTTTATTCCAGTGGAACTCAGTGCTGAAGTTCCAGGGGATTGGGTTTATTTTATCTCACTGGAATTCATTTTATCCCTGTGGAATTTAATGCTGAAATTCCAGGATTTTGGTTTTATTTTATCCCACCAGAATTTAGAGCTAAGGCTTCAGAGGTTTGGATTTATTTTATTCCAGTGGAATTCAGTGCTGAAGTTCCAGGGGTTTGGGTTTATTTTATCTCACTGGAATTTTGTGCTGAAGTTCCAAGATTCTGGGTTCATTCTCTGTGGAATTCAGTGCTGAGGTTCCAGGATCTTGGCTTTATTTTTTCCCATTGGAATTTTGTGCTGAAGTTCCAAGATTCTGGGTTCATTTTATCCCTGTAGAATTTAGGGGGTTTGAAACTCCAGGGGTTTGGGTTTCTTTTATTCCAGTGGAATTCAGTGCTGAGGTTTCAGGATTTTGGATTTATTTTATTCCACTGAAATTTAGTGCTGAAGTTCAAGGAGTTTTGGTTAATTTTATCTCAGTGGAATTTTGTGCTGAAGTTCCAAGATTCTGGGTTCATTCTCTGTGGAATTCAGTGCTGAGGTTCCAGGATCTTGGCTTTATTTTTTCCCATTGGAATTTTGTGCTGAAGTTCTAGGATTCTGGATTCATTTTATGCCTGTGGAATTTAGTGCTGAAATTCCAAGATTCTGGGTTCATTCTCTGTGGAATTCAGTGCTGAAATTCCAGGATTTGGGTTTATTTTATCCCAGTGGAATTCAGTGCTGAAGTTCCAGGATTTTGGCTTTCTTTTATTCCACTGAAATTTAGTGCTGAAGTTCCAGGAGTTTGGGTTTATTTTATTCCAGTGGAATTTTGNTTTCCAGGAGTTTGGCTTTATTTTATTCCAGTGGAATTTTGTGCTGAAGTTCCAAGATTCTGGGTTCATTCTCTGTGGAATTCAGTGCTGAGGTTCCAGGATTTTGGATTTACTTTATTCCACTGAATTTTAGTGCTGAAGTTCCAAGATTCTTGATTCATTTTATCCCTGTGGAATTTAGTGCTGAAATTCCAAGATTCTGGGTTCATTCTCTGTGGAAAACAGTGCTGAAATTCCAGGATTTGGGTTTATTTTATCCCAGTGGAATTCAGTGCTGAAGTTCCAGGATTTTGGGTTTATTTTATTCCACTGAAATTTAGTGCTGAAGTTCCAGGAGTTTGGGTTTATTTTATTCCAGTGGAATTTTGTGCTGAAGTTCCAAGATTCTGGGTTCATTCTCTGTGGAATTCAGTGCTGAAATTCCAGGATTTGGGTTTATTTTATCCCAGTGGAATTCAGTGCTGAGGTTCCAGGATTTTGGCTTTATTTTATCCCACTGGAATTTCATGCTGACTGTTCCCCAGACCTGCACCAAGTTCTAGGCATGAGTAGCACACCCAGCTGATATTTCACCCTGATATTTCACCCTGATATTTCCAGCACCTTTAAACCACCCAAAACTGACAAAACCCAATTTTAGTGCTCAAAGATTCTTTGACCTCTTACCTGGCAGCTCGATCCCATTGTCCAGCAGCCAGGAAATCTGGGGCTGGGGTCTGCACCCCTGGGTGTGGCAGGAGAGTTTGATGCCTCTTTCTTCATCCTGGGACACTTTCAGCACAGGGTGGGAAGGAGCAGCTGCAGCAGGAAGATTTAGGATCAGTTTAGGGGCATTCTCTACTCATTTTTATCTATTGGAGGGGACTAAAGCAAAGTTAAACTGAGCTAAAAGCAAAATAATGGAAAAATGCAGGTGGAGATTTGAGGAGCTGGCTCTGTTCTGCTCCTCTAGGAAAAAAAAATCAGGGAACTTACCCAAAATCTCAACCTTCTGGCTCTTGTTTTTGATGTGTCTGGTGTAGTACAAGCAGCTGTAAATTCCTTCATCCTGCACTGTCAGGTTGGACAGCTGGATGGATAATTCATCCTTGGAATAATGGAGGAGTTTGTACCTCTGGTCTCTTAAAACTGCAAGGAACAGAAAATCCAGCACACCACGGGGGTTGGTAGAGCAGAGGAAGTCAAAGCATGAGGAGAGTTTTTATTTTATGGCATTTAAAAATTTCGAGTTTTTAATGAAAGCATCTCCTACTCTCCTTTCTCTCTCTTGACTTTCTAATCTTTAATTCTTTCCTCCTGTTGCATAATCACAGAAGCCCTCAGGGTCAGCCCAACAAGTCCATGAACTTTTCCCACAATTGCAGCACAGAAAATGCAACTTTCTGCCCTCAAATTGAACTGAAACTGGGGGTTTGTACAATCATCACGGGGAAAGAGACCTCAAAACTCTCTTTTTATTTTAATTTTATTTGAGCTGACAAAATGGTTTGCTGGAATATTCTGACAAAATACTGAGCTGGAGGGAAATCCCAGCAATGTATGGAATAAATATTGAAGGATTTTGAGACCATCATGGTGTAAGAGTCATAAATGGCCTGTCAGATTTGTAGGTAAAACTGGAGGGAACTGATTCCCAAAGTGGTTTATTGGAGGAGCAACATGACAGAGGCTGCCTGTGGTGACTCAGATGAAGAATGAAAACCTCCATGTGCAGTGCCAGGTTTGGTTCCTCCCTAAACAAGGGGGAGAAACCTCCCTTTTGTATTGCAAAATAAAATATTCAGTGTGCCTGAACTTCTCCAGGACCCAAATGCTTTGGGAACTCCAGCCCTTGTGGGTGTTGCTCCAAGGGATGCTCAGCCCTGATAAATTGCCTTCCTCCATGGTATAAAATACTGAGAACAAAAACCAGCAAGAACATAAATAAATGTCAAAAATGGAGAGGTGATTTCCTCCAAGATTTTGTGAGTAAATAATCAGATTATTTGACTCTGATGCCTTGAGAAGGCTGAGCTAGAGCAGAGGCTGGACAGAGCTAAAGAATAAAGCAGGGATTTATTTAAAGGATCTCCTCCATGGATGCACCTTGGGCAGCACAAGAGCCCAGCCAGGGCTGCACCCAAGATGAACCAAAATGGTCCCAAAATGCACGAGCAGGCACAGGGGTCTCTCCCTTGGATCAGCTCTGCTCCATTTGCAGATTGGAGTTCATTGTCCCATTCCAGCTTTAGCCCATGCACTCCCATCCTGCTTTTCTCCCTTCAATTAAAACCTAAAGGATTTGACAAGGAATGCTGAAGAGCTGCAGAGGGGGAAGGCCAAGGCACCCCTCACCTGCATTTGGACCAAGAGCAGGAGAGAGAAGGACAGAGGGATGGGAGGTGGAGAAGGGGAAAGCAGAAATGACAACTTTGGCTTTGCCAGCACATCTCAAAATCATTGCTGTTTCCCAAAATCTCCTCCTGATGCACTGCATTGAATTCCTGTGAGTGAAAGAGTGTCAGGGCTGTCAGGAATGTCCCCTCCTGCTCTTAAAGCCAAGGGTGGGTTCTGTGCTGACCTCTGGGTGCTGCTGGGAACTGCAGCTCATCACGGAGAGCTCAGTGCTGGGGGTTTCCATTTCACCAGGAAATGATTTACCAGCACTTCTCTTCTGCCAGGAAGGGGCTGCAGCTCAAAGCCCTCCAAGGAAAGGAGCTGATGCCTCAGGATTTTAGCTGTTATATTTTCCATGTATTTGTAATCCTGCAGTTCTTTAGGGTGGAACTCTAAACTCCATATCCAGTGGGAGCTGCTGCTTCCCCATTTTGGGCAGACACAACAATTCCTCTCCAGGCCTGGCAATCAAGGACACCTCACTGCCTCAGGCCTGAGAGATGGAAACAAAAGTGAGTTGGGGGAGCAAACTTGGGGTAAATGACTTCATTAGCTGAAGCTGTAATTGGCAGATTCATCCCCAAAATGCCAATGGACCAAACTTATAAAAGTGTGAAACCTGTGACCCATTGTCCATGTCTGAGTGGGTTTTGTCTGCCCTAAATGTACCTGCAGGCCCTTCAATACACAGAACTGCTTTTTGTTCCCTTAATTTTGTCTCTGTTTTTAGGTAAGCCCAAAATGCATCATTTTCTGGTGACCACAAAGGGACAGGATCCTCTGGACCCAGCTACAACCCCCCCACCCCGTTGGCACTTTGGGCATCAGAGTCCCTGGCAGGCTGGCAGCAGGGACAGCTCAGTGTCCCCAGCCCTGGTGGGAAGTGCCACCACGCTGGGGTTTCACACTTACCCCTCTGGGCATTGAGGAAAATGGTGAAATTCCAAGGGTTTAACCACTGCAGGGTAAAGTTCTCGTTGCTGAGGGTGCTGAAGGTGCAGTTAAGATTTAGATTTTCTCCTTCCTTCAGAGTCACAGAGCCATTGGCAGCCCCTGGAAACCCCCCTGCCACACACCAGGGGGAAAAACAAGTTGGAAATTGTGACACGAAGCAAAGCAGTGACGTTTGGCACAGAGTAATGTGTTAATTTTCCTTTTTTGCAATGGGTTTTTAATATTTCTGCATTGCCATTATGGTTGTGGGGATATAAATGAATTATTGTCATTGGACAGGTCATCACAGGCACTGTGTGACAAAGGTTTGGGATCTTCACCTGCCAGCATGACCTGGTTTAATTATTTAACCAGTTTTAGTTAAAATACTTTCTTTAGCCAAGAAAGTATTGAATTATTTTCATTATTAGCCAATAAAAAACGGAAGCAGACCCATTTCATGCACTCTCTCCCTGTATTTAAACACAAACATTCAATTTTCACTTATTCCATAATTATAACTAAATAATATTTAAGGTTCCCTCCAACCCAAACCATTCTCTGATTTTATGTCCCATTTGCTCAGTGTGTGACTGAGCAGTGAATGATTTCCCAACACCTCTAAAATTTCTTCTTTTACTCAGAAATGAAACTTCTTTTGAAAAAAAAAACCCAAACCTGGCCTGGCAGAGGTTACTAAAATGAAATTTCACTCTCTGTTCTCCCAGCTCATTTCACAGGCAGGCAGCAAAATGTGTTTTTTCTCTCCAGCCATTCTAAGGCAGATAAAACACTTTGTGAAAATATTTGATGACCTGGAATGAATTGCCTTCTCCAGACAAAACCCATGCCCTGGAGAATGCTAACATTGGTGCCTGGCTTGCAGTTAAGTAAATTGGAAGCAGGAGAAATTTGTTTTCATTCCTGTTTTGTGTGTTTTGATTTGATTTTCCAGGTAGCTGTTGGCCGCCAGTTCCCACTGCAGTTTGGGGAAATGAATCTTTCAGGGCTTCGGGGGAGATTTTCACATTCTTAAAGATTTTAAATCGCTCAGAAATGAAGTTTTTTTTTGTTGGGAATTTTGCTGGAGCTGATTTTTGTACCTCTAGAATCAGCCTCCCTGTAAGGCAGCAGTTCCCCATGGGGATGTCTGTCCCTGAGAGGAGCTGTGGCAGGAGGTGAGTGTCACCCTGATTTTCTCCAGTTTTCCCAAGCCTTCTGATGTTTGCATTCTTTGCACAGAACTTTCTCACTCACTTTATGTAAATAACTTATTATTTTTCATTCCTTTATGGAGGACAAGCAACCTGATGGACAGTTGGGTTGCCCAGTGGCATTGAGGAGGTGGCACTGTCACCCTCCAATGACACTGGCATTTCAAAAAGATATATATATGGAGTCAGATGTTTTAATAAAGAGTTTTTTTAGTCTGCTTTGACCAGAGCTGCTCTGTGTCATTCTCGTGTCGCCCCAGGGTGACAGGTGAGAGTTGTTTAGAGGAGCTGGGGGCTGTGTGTGGTTTTCCACAGGCCCCTCGGGTATTTCTGTCCCCGTGATGGTTTCCTGTCACCACCAGCAGCGTGGGGTCTGGCAGGTCACACCTTTGGGGGTGACAGCAGCGAGGCTGAGCAAGAAGAGCTGGGGGTGTTTCTTTGGGGGCAGAAATGTAATTTCCATGGGAGACCACTGGAAAATGGGTTTTATTCACAGCATGACTCACAGGGCAGCTCTTCCCAGCACAGGGGCTCTGCTCTGCAGCCACTGTGGTCACTGAACGTGGGACATGTCCCCGTGGCAGCTCCAGGGGTGGTGGCTTTTGTCCTACCTGGAAAAACCACTCTGCCACCAAGTGACAGACCCATCTTCCTGGCAAGAAAGAGCAGAAATTTGGAGCTGGAAATTGCAGGATGCACCAAGCAGAGTGGTTCTACTCTGGTTGCTATTCTTGGAGCCCCCAGGAAGTGACTGAGGGCTCCTTGCACTGAGAGCAGGGGTGCAGAGCTATCTGTGAGCCTGTAACCCACAGTCATCCTGTTTAATGAGTTCATTTTGGTGCAGTTATGGGTGAGATTTTAACCTACAATCACCTCATTGAATGAGTTTTGGTGCAGAGTTATCAGTGAGCCTGTAGCCCACAGAGCCACCCTGTTTAATGAATTAGTTTTTGGTGCAATTATCTGTGAGATTGTAACCCACAATCACCCCATTTAATGAGTTAGTTTTGGTGCAATTATCTGTGAGATTGTAACCCACAGCCACCCCATTTAATGAGTTAGTTTTGGTGCAGTTATCTGAGATTGTAACCCACAGCCACCCCATTTAATGAGTTAGTTTTGGTGGAGTTATCTGAGATTGTAGCCCACAATCACCCTGTTTAATGAGTCAGTTTTGGTGCAATTATCTGTGAGATTGTAACCCACAATCACCCTGTTTAATGAGTTAGTTTTTGGTGCAATTATCTGTGAGATTGTAACTCACAATCACCCCATTTAATGAGTTAGTTTTGGTGCAGTTATCTGTGAGATTGTAACCCACAATCACCCCGTTTAATGAATTAGTTTTGGTGGAGTTATCTGTGAGATTGTAACCTACAATCACCCTGTTTAATGAGTTAGTTTTGGTGCAATTATCTGTGAGATTGTAACCCACAGCCACCCTATGTAATGAGTTAGTTTTGGTGCAATTATCTGTGAGATTGTAACTCACAATCACCCTGTTTAATGAGTTAGTTTTGGTGCAGTTATCTGAGATTGTAACACACAGCCACCCCATTTAATGAGTTAGTTTTGGTACAGTTATCTGAGATTGTAACCCACAATCACACCATTTAATGAGTTAGTTTTGGTACAGTTATCTGAGATTGTAACCCACAATCACCCCATTTAATGAGTTTTGGTGCAGAGATATTAGTAAGATTCTAACCCAGAGCCACCCTATTAATGAGTTTGTTTTGGTGCAGTTATAGATGAGTAATGTGAGGGTGTATTTTGATAAGGTTTTAATAAACCTTTTATATTTTTGGAAGTGAGTATCATTTCTCACAGGTGCAGTTATCTGTGAGCCTGTAACCCACAGAGCCACCCCATTTAATGAGTGAATTTCAGTGCAGAGTTATCAGTGAGCCTGTACCCCACCATCACCCCATTTAATCAGTTGTTTTTCTCCTGGCTGCTGACCTGTGGATGGAGCTGAATTAATTCTGGAAGCCAAGGCAGCAGCTACAAATCCATCCTGCAGGAGTCTGGGGCAAAACGGGGGAGAGGGGCTGAACTGAGAATCAGCAAATTGTCAGTGACAGCCCTGCAGGGGTTTCGCTTCCAGCTTCTGTCAAGGAGGGAGAGGGAACATTGCTCCAGGCCCAGGATCATGGACCCATTTCTCCTGCAAAGGTCAGGAGTGAAGCCTGCAGGGATCTGGGTGTGGATTGCTGCCCTGTCCTTCCTTCCCTGGATGCTCTGTTAGATCCTTCCTACATCCTGTGTGACACAGTCAGACATGAACCTGTCACACTCCTGTGTCCCAAAGACAAAGGAGATCCAACCAAACTGCCTCCTCTAGCAGGAGTGAGGAGACTGACCATCTAAAATGCTTTTCTATTTCAAAGTACTTTGCAAATTCTCCCTAAATTGCTCTGACTTCACACAATGCACAAAAAAGGCACACTTGGATTTCTGACCCGGGCAAAAGCAAGAATCCATTTGGATCCCCTGCCCAAATTTAAGGCAGAATCCTTTGATACCCTGATGCTTTGTCACCTCAAGCTGCCAGGAGTAACTCGGCCTCACTGATCCTGGGTTTAGGACTCAGTGAGCTCACTGACTCCTGAATGGGGTGACAAAATCGGGCATGGGGTGACAAAATCGGGCATGGGGTGACATTACAATTTTGTCACCCAGACACAAAGAGCACAGCCCTGTCCCGCTGTGCTGGAGCTCTGGGAACAGTGTTCCCAGCGGGACTGGGAAGGAGAGCTGGGCTGAGATAAACCCGGGCTTACCTTGCAGCAGGAGCAGCGGCACGGAGAGCAGCACCCCGGGCACGGTCATGCTGAGCTGAGCTTGGCTGAGCCGGGCTTAGCTGGGCTCGGCTTCCTCTCTGCGGGGCTGCCGCTGCCAGCGGTCCCTTTTCAGCACGTTCACCGTGACTTCACCACCCCGGGGTCTCTGCCCCCACCTCGAGTTTCCTCTGTGGTGGCGACTGCTGAGACAGCGGTGACCTCACGGGTCCGTGCGGAGGAACTGGTGGGCGACAGCAGCGGGGACTCCGAATGTCACCGCATGTCACCACCGCATGTCACGGCTCGGCTCGGCTCGGCTTGGCCCTGCCCGGCTCTGCTCGGCCCGGCTCGGCTCGGCTCGGCTCGGCCCTGCCCGGCTCTGCTCGACCCGACTCGGCTCGGCTCGGCTCAGCTCGGCTCGGCCCTGCTCGGCTGGGCTGGGCTGG
>WBNO01010202.1:0-28284 GCA_013400575.1 Peucedramus taeniatus
AAACCAATAACAATATATGTTATTTGTAAGTTATGACAAACTATGAATTTTACTCCCAAAATTTAGCCTTTGTCAAGCTTATCAAGTCATTGAAGGCACAGACATAAAGACAGTCAAATAGAGCATTTGGTCTGGAAACCACCAGCTCCTGCATCACTTTTCTTTCTTCATATGTATGTAGGAGGTGGAATTAGAAGACCGAAGGGAGAAAGGAGGGAGAGCTGGATACTTTTTTATTTCATTGATATTAGCCATCAAAATGGCCTGTCATGCTCTGATCTCTACAAATGCAAGATTTACCATCTGGACATGCAGTGAAGGCTACGACAAATGGGCCCAGCCCTTATGGTTTTCTGAAATGTGAAGCAATCAGGACGGTAAAACATGTAAGTGAGCCCAAAAAGCTCTACGTATGGTGCATTAAGAGATATACCAGGCTCCAAATGTAAAACAGGAGATAACTATTCTGTGATAATCTCTCTCAGAAAAACAGGCTGAGAGAGAAACAAGGAAGCCAACTGACACATATTTAGAAATCTGATCCCTATTTCCCTCATTAATTTATGTGCCAATTTTTCACTCTGAATGTCTTGCTCCAAGGACTGTTTCACAGTGGTCATAGATTTTATGACAAGAAAGCTTGCCTTACCACAGCTTAACCCATTCCTGCATCCCTGCACTGAATACCTTCTGGTCTTTACCTCATCACAGGCTATTTTTCACTCTTTTTAATAATCCATATTAGCCCAGATCCAGTTTATCTATACCTGTCATTCCACCCTCTTTCTCATACCTGTCAATTTGCTCTGGTTTCTTTCCCTGGAGACTTTATTTTCCAGTTTCATTCTAGGCACTTTCCAATTACAGTTCATAATCATCAAAAGCTTGCTTTTTTTTTTTTTTTCAAATCTGCATGGATTTCTCTTCACCAAACCACAGAACCTGATCAGCTTCATCCATCTGGACCTGTCAGCTGTCTTAGTACTACCAGAAACACTCTTTCTCAAAATAATATTTTCTGTTCGTGCCCATGACACCATCTTCTGATTTTCATTCCCTTCTTCTCTCTCCAACTGTTTCTTTGGCACAGTCTTCAGAAATCTTCCTCTGTCTTGCCATCATTTTCATTGACAGTTTCTGTTTTTTCATCTCTTCTTTCTATAATTTAGTTTTGTAATGTCCAACTACAAAAAAATCCCAAAAACCAAGACCAAAGAAGAAACCACAAACAGCAAAAAAGACTTCAGAATCCTACTCTAATTCTATCTCTGACGTATGATCTTAGATTTTTATCTCTTATCTTAAACTTCCCATTGCAAAAACAGACCTTTGTGTTGGCCCCATCAAATTGTGTTCTGAAGAAGTTCTTGAATTTGACAATCACCAAGATAAAATGACAGAAAAATTAGGACATGTGTCTATGAGAAACAGGCCAGCTAGGCTTCCTTTTTGCAGAGTAGTGTAAATCAAACAGTTTAGAAAAGCAAATAATTTATATCTGTTTGCAACACATATTGATGACTGCCAGTAGAAGGAGGAGATGGAAAAATAATCAGCTGCATCCTGTGCAGAGTATTTTGAACTTCTGAGTGATCACAAGCCATGTATTCCATTAGTAATCACAGTCATGGGGTGCTGTGAATTTAGAAAGGGCAGTTCAGGAGGTTGCTGTCCCATCTGTCCACATTGTGTTCCTGCCAAGCACCCCTGCCATAACAGTAGCAGAAAAAATGAAAATATGGAAGCAGTTGCCATGTGATTTTAACCACAAGCAAGGCTGGAATCACAGCAGTTCAACAGGTTGAACTGCAGTGAGCAAGGCACACTAACACATCTGCTTCTGCCTTACTATCCAAAATATTCCTAACAGGTGATGAGGAGGAAAGTGAGCTACTAGGGGGAAAAAAAATGTTTCAAGTCACAGTAGCTTTTTGCCTTCCTGAACTTGAGTCAGAATATCACCATTTCTTCCTTTCACACTCTTCCCTGCTACCCTCAAGGCATCAGTGTGACAACCTTGGTCAGTGCCAGGACAAGCATATCAAAAGGGGAGCCCACACATATGGTTTTACAGAATTTTTTGCTGCCTGGTGTCCATCAAAAGGAGGAAAGAATCTGTACTCAAACACCTTGCTTAGTGATACACAGCATTTAGAGTTCATTCTGTATTCTCTGACCCAAGACAACCCAGGCAAATCTGCACCCTGGCTGATGTACCAGGAGCAGGATGCTCTGCTGCCAGCCCTCCCAGCACCCACAGAGGCACCACGAGACTATTAGTACATTATCTAATTATTAAAGATGTATCTTTTACACAGCTTTAAAATGGCAATGACTTGTACACAGTGCTAATTAAACCTAATTTCTTCATGTGTTTTCAGGCATTAGTGCTCATTGCTGAGGAATCTATTATTTATCTACTAAAACAGTCCTCCTGTTCTTGGCACAGAGTAGCGCCAGATGAAAGGTTAATTTTTGCACGTTTAAAGTTTGGTGAGGGCAGCATAAGCACGGAAATTAATTCCAGCAAGGCAACAAAACAATAGGAAATGCACCTGCATAGAAATGTCCTTTACTCTTTTGACTAATAAGAATTCATCATTTTATGGAATGAAATTCATGGATGGAGTCATTCCTGATAGGTTATGTGATAAAAGCTCATCTGCAAGCCCAGAAAGAAGCACAGAGGCATAACTGTCAGAAGGTCCCTGCACTCTTTTGTTAAGCATTTTGTTATGCAGCAAGCTCTTCTGTGCCCTCCTGACACAGTAGTTCAGCTTGGTAGAAATATCTTGCGCTTTTTGAGTGCTGATGAGAGACACAGATTTCCCAGAGAAGGATGAAAGAGCCTGAGACAGACCAGTGAGCCAGTAGAAGGAAAATAGGAGGATCCTGCTTTGGATCCTGCTTCTCTTACAAGAGACACGGGTTGATCCCCTGGAAACCTTTGGGCTGGGACTTCCAAGAGAGTGTGAAGACTGATCACAAATGCAGAGTAAAAAAAATCTCTTATTAAAGTATAGCCATGTTTAGGTATTTGCTAACCTGGCTAGCCTTTCATCTAAGCCAGTGGAATAAACCAATCACTCAGCATGGGCAAAGTGAAGTGTCAGGAACAGTAAACAAAGGCAATTGATAAACGATGTGTTGGAAGAAGGAAGCCACTCCTGTGGAGAACAAGGCCAACAATGTGGCTGAAAAGGGGAGTTTAAAGCTGGTGCTGGTTTTGAACAGTATTTGCATTTGCTTTCTCCAAATGTGTCATTTTGAGAAATTGAAGTGTGCTGTTTATTCTCAGCTTTCCCCTTTGGTTCATTTTCATTGCATCACATGGTAATGATTTCATGTTGCAGAGCTCCTCAAAGAGATCACACCGTTCAAATTACAAATTTGAAAGCAGAAAGCTGACACTGAAATCTGTTTGCTGCACTTGCTGGAACCTAAAGAACTTTATGGAATTTTGTTTTAGTTTTTAAATTTTTTTTTTCTAGCTAGGAAAATGAAGCATTTAAGTGCCAATGCAAAGGAAAGCATTTTGAAGTTCAAGGGCTTTTTGATAAATGACAGAAGATATAAATGACTTACAGCTATTATTGCATTTTCCCTGCAGTCCAGTGTTGTTTGTACTAAAGAGATAATTGTCACTAGGAATGCAAAAAACCCACTGTGTTTGATTCTCAGTGAGAGAAATCAAGCATGCTTAAAAGACATTACAAAAAATCTGATCAACTGTATTTGCGTAACAAATGCTTGGCAGCCATTTTACTTGCAAATAATCTAATGTGTGATGCCTTTAAAATGTTGAAAGGAGTTTCTTATACAATTATCTGGTAAAAGACAGAAACATAAAACACATGATTATTATTAAAAGACACTGAGGAATCAAATAATCCTACAGTCAAGTTGCCATGCTATGACTGCATTTCTTGTTGGGAGACACAAGACATGGCATGTGAGTTTTGACTTCTTTCAGGTATCAAATATTCTCTTTGTAACAATTATTTGTTAAACGTTTCTATTACCAATGTATAATTTTTTTGACATATTACAACCCTTTTTTTTTCCCACAAAGCATCCTGAGAATGCTTCTGTCATCTTTGCCTAGAAACTATTGAATGATATTATGCTATTTCTGTGGGACAGGACTATTAAGAGATTTTCTTAGTACATGCCAAAGATTTTGAATTATGGATGGGAGTCTGCAGAATTTAACCTAAATGAGAATTATTAAAGAAAAATAATAATTCTAAAGAAAAAAAAAATAAATGGCAAGTAGAGTAATTTACTCACACATATGAATGGCATTTTAATGTCTTTTTTAATTTTAGGAAGCAACATATGAATCATTAGTTTTTCTACATAACAAGCATTGATGTCTTACTTAAAGAAATAACATTAATACTGTTAGCTGAGATTTTGTTCAGACAAGAATACTGCAACTTCTTGGTCAATCTGTGCTAAAAGCCACATATTTTATGTCAAGATTAATTTTCTAGAGGCTTAGTTTTTAAATTAGCTTTTAATCTTTTCTTTTGGAAATGCCTTTCTCAGCTCTTCTCAAATGAAATAAAGACTAATGAACAAAAGGAGAGGAATTTAAGTCCAAATATACTAAAATACTTCAATAACTGAATTCTGAGGAATTACGTGCATCATGTCATTCTTCTTTCCATTGACATTAACAGTCAAACCTTCTGAATGACTTCGCATTTAAAAAATCAAATAAATTAATGCAAAAGCCCATAAATTAATGCAAAAGCAGCTTTATGATCCCTCATACAGACAGCTGGACATGAGGTGAAAGACTGCCATTAAAATTTTGATGAGTATTATACAGTCATGCCTTAAGTTGGACAAGAATGAAACAAACTCCCAAAGGAAATGCAATATTACCAATGTTGAAAGGTATATGAAAGAGTTATGAAACTTTCTTCTTTCCTTTTATATTTGCATCAATAACTCAGATTAAGATGCCATGCCCTGATGCAGTCCCAGCAATATATCTAAATGCTGTCTTTATGTGTAATAACTTATTTCCATATTTGGCAGAAACTCTCAGTAGTGTTCTTGTCTGCAGCTTCAGATCTCAGTACAGTAGTGCCACAAGATTTAAGCTGCAGAATTTAAACTTCCATCTTTGTACATAGATCTTGAACAAGAGTTTACTTCATCCTTAAAATGTCAGAGTTCTGACTGTAGTATGTATTCAGAAAAGGATATGCTAGATGGTTCTCTAAACCAGCAAAGGTTAGTGCATCCTAGAAGCTGATCCAGTCCAACAAGTTCCCAGAATTGTTCCCACTTCTGAGAGTTGCTGAAGTACACAAGTCTGAGTAACTGATTTATGAAGAGTTGGAGGATTTCCTCTACTTAATGAAAATGAGGAATAGTGAAAGGTGGAGTGAAGGAGGTCTCATACTTGAGAAATGTGCAAGAGAAGGAACAACTAAAAAGTGGCATAAGAATATTTCCTCCCTGCAGCTTCTAAGCCTTGCCAGTCTCTTTCTAAAATTTGATAGGAGCACAAAAAAGCAGTGCAGCCAGTAAACCATTGACTCATCTCACCTCTCCCTTACAACCTTTTTAGCCACCCATTTTGCTCCCACCTATTTCTGTCAGCTGTCCTGTCTCACTGCTTTATAGATAGCAAACTGAAAGGAGTCCAAGACGGGAAAATTAAATACCATCTATATTTCTGCAGAACCTTAAGGTAGCTCTGACTGCTGACAAAACAGTTTTGCATGAGGAACAGAAGAATAAAGCAAGCTAGTGCGTTTTCTTCTTTTCCTATCATCGTTGTGAAATAGAGAAATTATCTTTGAATTTCAAACAAAAAAATAAAAAAGATGGATTGCTTTCATACTCATTTTAAGAGGCCAAGGACATAAATAAGTATCCACGTGGATTGAAGCCATAAAACTTTACAGAACCTTCCTGTCAAATGAAGAAAAATTGCCTTATTTGGCATAAGATAAATTTTTAACAAAGAGAAAATTCACAGTAAAAATCTAAAAGACATTAAGAAATACCAATAGTTCTTTGAATATTCTTGCCTGGTTTTGTTCCACTTTTCCTGTGGCTTAAGTCTATCTAATTTAAGCAAGTGAATAATCAGCTTATTTTCTTTGTATTTTTGAGTTGAGGAAAACAGGTGAGATTTTCCCTCCCCAGCTGATGCATTCCCAAGCTTTCTGAACCTTCACATATTCCTCTTACAGAAAAAAATCATCATCTATGAAGAATGAGCCTCTTACAAGGCTACAGCCAAAAGCAGACTTGAAAATTTTGCTGAGAGAGCGAGGATTAAGTATTTCTGACCTTCAGGCTGCCTGTCATGATAAGTCTAGCAACACTTCTAAGCATCAGATATGCCCCATCAGAAATGTCATTTGTTCTGTGAGAGATATTTCTGTTAGTCCCTTAAATTGATACCAAATATTGCATTGACTGAACAGCAATTTTTTCATGCAAAGCATTAATTACTTTAAGTTTCATATTGTCCTTCAGGTTCTTGACAGAGCATTGTAATACTGTGGGACAAATTTTTGTTTCCTTTCAGCTGACTAGAAAATGAATTTAAGGTACCTTCTAGCTACATAAAAAGAGGTTTTTTTTACTGCACAAGTACACATTTATAAGAGTAGCAGTTTATTAAACATCTGAAAGACTTTTTTTTTCCCCTTGCCTGTTCTGCATAAATCCTCTCCATTAGACAAGTACATTCTTTAAACAACTCTGTTCTGGTAGAACCATTTATGCATTTTAACTTTTTCAAGCATTATAAGAAAGTTAGATACCCTCAAAAGCTTTAACATCAAAATTTTTTCAATAGGTTCTAAATTTGCTTTTAGCATTCTTTTATTCTTTGTATGGATTTTATCAGTAAAGAATCTAGCACAGTCCCACATTCTCATCACAAGCAGAAATATATTATAAAATTATTTGGAGTAACATACATGGGTGATATTATATTTTAAATGTTTGGGTTTTGCCCACTTGACTACTACGCCATACAGTGACTGAAAACTGAAGTGTCATAACTTCATTAAGGTTTGATTTTTGCCTATAGTGTCTTTGCCTTTTCTTCTTGGGTTAATTATTAACAAATATTTCAATATCTACCCTCTTCAGGGATAATGTAGACATATAACTGTTGCAGCGAGTTTGAAACACAGAATGAAATTTAGGTCTTCAGGAGACAAGAGTATGTTCCAGGTCAGGTCTGATCTAGTTTTAAATCTTTTATTGTAAGTCACAAGGAGAACACTTACCTTTAAAAATAGCAGACTTTAAACTGAATGTGCTTCAAATAAACCATATTTTATATACAAGAAAATAAGAAAGTATTTATTTTCTTCTTTTTAAAAACTTTCCAAGTTCCAAGTGGAAAGTCTAACTTTTCTTTAGCAAACATGATAAAAAAATTTACGGGCACAAAATAAAAAGGAGTGTATGATTAAATAAATAATAGAACTGCTTTGTCCTGCTTTCCAATGTCCCTGTTACTTCATAAGATCTGCACCTACCCAATCATCTTTCCACTTTGGCCCTACCTCCCCAGTTTACTCTTGAGAGCATTGGGGCAGACAAAACATCAAAACTTTTACAAAGGTTAAGAGGTACACCTGCTTCTGTGATTCAAAAACCAAAGGTTCAGCAAAGTCTACATCAGCCCTAGAGAACTTTTCTTGTTTTTCCCACTTTGGCTTTTAGACATCTCCTATTTCTTTCTTCCAGCAACTTCTTATATATAGGCTATGCATCAAATGCCTCTGACTGGTAAAAAATTATTCAGGCTCATTCAGCTTACCACATAACAGCTGAAGAGTGAACCTGTTCAGAGGAATGTTTGCAAAGACAGCTTACTGATGGATAACAAATTCCAAATGTTTCACATACCGTGTTCTAAAGCAACCGTAACAGCCCGCAAGTTCACTGAAGTCATTGTCTAGTCAAAGAAAACCATATTCAAATTTCTTGTAACTATTTGCAAGAATATGACATACCTTTTGCATGTTGCAAAAAAAAAAAAAAAAAAAAAAAAAAAAAAANAAACCCACAAAAAAAAAACTGCATGGTTGCAGTTTCATGCTGAGAAATCCAGTAAACAATATGGAGCCTTCCAACCAGCAAAGTGTTTCCACTTAGTTAAAAATTACGGATCAAAGTTCCAGCTTGAAAAAAGGACATGTCTATTAGATAAGCTTCTGACAGTGAAACAGCATTTCTTTGAATAAATGAATTTCTAAAAGTGTCAGTGGCATCTATCAGTCAGACAGGTTGGTTGGTTAAATATTCATAGGAACTTTGCAGTAATCCTTAAACTCCTTAAGCCTTCTGAATTTTCAGTAGGTCAGCTACTCCATTCAGATTTGCTGGCAGCACTGATTTCTTCCTAAAAGGGGCTACAGGAAATGGTAATAAATCACTCCATTGGTAAGTTTTCATTATTCATCTTAAACATTGCAAATTTTCACTTTTCCCTAATACATGTAATGAATTAATTACTGTCTGGTAACCTCGCAAAGAGTATATTGGCTATATTTTGACTTCTACACTAATTCACTCAAGTAGTCTCAGATACATCTATTTCAGACCATAAATAATAATAATTTAGGTTATTATGAAGAAAATTACAATACACCAAAGAGTCTTGATGTAGAAAAATAACTCGCTAAGATTTTAAACAAAAATCTAAATATTGATGGTTTTTTATATATACATTAACTCCTCAGAAAGCCCTATGCCATCCTGCTGGAACCCAAATGATTTTATTATTAATTAGCTATTTGAATATGTGACCATTAGAATAGAAAATGCAAAGGCCTGAGTAGTTTATTTCTAAAGTGGACCTGAAAGACATCAATGATTAAGATAGATTTGCATTGGAAAACTGTGTCTCGTTAAATATGTGCAACAGTTTATATTAGGAAGTCTGGTTTTAATTTGCTAATAATGTCTCCATAATTTAGTTATAGGTTTGACTTTCATGTAATGGAGTCTGAATTCATCTGAAAACTTTCAGCATGAAAAAAAAACCACACAGAAAATAGCATCATGTTGTGTTTTGTGTTATCTTAAAAATTGAAACATAACAGTTCTGATATTCACTTCATTTACAATTTAGAGCAGCCTATTCAAACTTGTCAGAAGAGCTGTTTGACACTGCAGGTATGTGTGCTGTTTTTCCTCCTGTTCCAGCAGGCTTTTCAAATTAAGGAAAAGTACAGATCCCTAAGGACCTGAGTTAATGTACACTCAGGAGATGGGCCTCATGTTCCCACCTAACATAGTTTCTCTGTTCTCTTGTTTGCCATGACTAGTAAATTAAACAGGCTCCTAACCCTTTTCTGAAAATGAATGTTTGCCACAGAAGTGCAGAACAGATGAGCAAAAACTCATTTAGATGATCAGATGCTGTCCTTGAATTAACAAAAAGGAATTACACCTGATTAAACTTTTGTATCACTTCCTTGGCCATGATGGAGTCTTTCCCAGACACACAGTTTCCATTCTGGCAGGACCTACAGGAGCTTAATTGGACAACAGAAAGAATCTGGGGTGTACAAGACTCGCAATGTTCTCAAAACCCTTTTCTCCTGCTTTTTTACACCCCAAGTTCACACAGAGAGTGTTTTAAAGGGGCTTAAGTGCTTCGAAACTACTGGGTGGAGTGCAGAAGACAACAAACTTCTCAGGAGGTTGAATTGCAAACTTTTACTTGCAAACTTCAGAGAGTAAAGGACTTAGCAAATTTTAAATCAACATCCAATTAAAGTAAGGCCCTCCTCAAAACACTGACTTACTAAACTCTAACTCATCCAACTTTGAGTTATGCAGATTTTGAGAAAAGAATGTTAGAAGAAGAAAGAGAAAGAGAGGAAGAGAGAAAAGAAAAGGGAATTTCCGGGAAGGGAAGCTCTGGGAAGGGAAATTCCGGGAAGAGAAGTTCTAGAAAGCAAGAAAAACACAAGCAAGCAAGCAAGCAAGAAAGAGTGTCTTGGATGCAAACACAAACCCAGCTCCTACACTGTCTGAGGCAGTAGTACTTATCAAGGGTGTAAACTAGTTTCATGGCCTTTTATCTGCTCTGGTCCTGCCCCACAGGGGGGTCTTTTGGTGTGCCAGTGGCTTGGTAGCCACTTTGGAGCTGGACCAGAGCCTCCATTGGGTGGGTGTGGAGCACTGCACTACCCCACCTTCACAGAACTTGCCCTGCCCCTCTCCAACCGCACACTTTTAATTATTTTGAGCCAGCAATCATTTCTCTGGTCCCCTACATTCCTGTAGGAAAGTGATTTCTGTACAATAAAAAACAACAATTTTATACACATTTCTAGATGTGGGATCATCTTTAAATTATTTTTTAGCAGTGGATGCTAAGCAAGTCCATCTTTGCAAAACCAGTATTTCAATTTCCTAGCTGTAGGCAATTTGACCAAGAAAACTTTCCCTTTTCCTTCCTCCTGCTTTAAGCACTGCCTCTGAGGAAGACAGATTCCTGTCCTGCTGTCAGGAAAAATTAGATTGTCACCTAAAATTCCATGCAGCGATGTGGTGGTACATTTTAAGAAGATTTTATTGTTAAAAATTAAGTGTTCTGTGTTACTCAAATTTAATGGTTTTTCCCATGCATCCCTGGTTTATCCCCTCAGAATGGTTTCTTCCGAGTTGTTTACTCCTCAGTTTTCCCACCACTGAAGCTGCCACTCAATGTCTCCTTCCCCCCCTTTTGCCTATATTTAGTCATGCCCATCCAAGTTGTGCCATCCCCTTTCCCTGTCTATCACCTTGGGTCCACCCAGGTTGTTCTAGAAGTTTCTTTGTCTATCATACCAAGCCAAGCGATTGATTTGTTCCTGAGACTTTTCTCCTCCCCTGAGTGTACCCCATTGGTTTAATAAGCTGTTCATCACTCCTCAAACATTCCCCCATTGGTTGTATTGTGTTCACACCCCTTAGGGTGAGACGTTTAAAAAACTCTTGACAGACCTTCTTTCTTCGGCACTTATTCCTGACCCATCCTTGGAATGAAACTTCCTTGGACTGCTGCAGCGTTACCCACGCCACTGCAATCACTACTACTTAGGAAACCTCAGCAGAGGTGCTGGGGCGGCCTCTGTCGCGAGTCCTGCAGGTTGCCTGGAGAGCTGGCTAGCGGGTATATCAACACTCCATCGGTGACCACCGGAGGACCGCACAGCCATGATCCTATTATTTTCCTGTTCTAAGAGTTTTCTAAAACTTTTCTGCGTAATAATGACTTCATTATTATGACTTTTCTAAAGTTATTATTCATTATTAAGATTTTTCTAAAACTTTAAGTAAAGATGACTTTCAAAGTAGAAACACTTTGCATATTGACAATGGAATGATGCAAAGCCTCATGAAACAAAAAGAGAAAAAAAAAAACCACCTGAAAAAGTACACCACACTTCACTTGCTTTTTTATCTTTTCTCCTTTGAGAAAGTTTTGGCTGGCTGCAATTTGCTTTCTCCTCGTGTCCTGCAGGGGACAGCAGATTTGTAGATGAACTGATTAGGCAGACAGAGATGCTTCTCTCATTCCTCTCATTTTTCTCTGCCAGCTCAAGTGAAGCAGGAGTCACTCTCTGTGGCAGTGTTGTCACTTCTGACTGTGGCCCCAATGATTAATCCTTTTGCACAAGTCCCTTGTGTTTCTAACCACGCCCACAGGACCTATTCAGCCACACTTGTCTTAGTTTGCAGAACCTAAACCATTAATCCTGAAATCTACAATGTTTTAAATTATAGTAATTATATAGTAATATAATATAGTATATTATATTACTATATAATAATATTATATACTAATACAATTTTAAAAACTAGAGATTAGAGAAAACTCTTAATTCAGAGTGAGAGAAGAACAATAGCTGTAACTGTCAGGAGATGCAATTTCTTTCTCCAGTTTCTGACAGTTAAAGTCACCATTGGCTTCTCTGGAATATGGTATACCACAGAACACATTTCAGAAAGCACATTATCATTTTCTTAGCACCGAGCAACCATACCATTCCATGCGAGTGGGACATAAAATTTATTTGGAAGAAAGACATGCAATGCAATTTGCTTTCGTATTGCTTTCTGTCTTTAAGATCTAACTTCCTCCTTCTGGCTCCTTGGACCAGACCATCGGTCAGTCTGCTTTGTGGAAAACAGAAACAAACACGTTTCAGGAGCTGCCTTTAGGGATGTATGAATGCCAGTATGTCTCCAAATAACCTTCTGTAGAGTAGTCAAACACTGTATTTGCTGTCAGATGCTGTTCTGGTTGCATTTGTTCATGATTCAATATGGCTGAAATGAAGATGAAAAATTTCAGTCAAGCACCAAGCATCCTTTAAGTATTGAAGGAATATTTCTCACAGCAGTTTCTGAGGTTCATTAGTACCAATTCCTTTGCCTCCATGATGGTTGGAGGGTGTCAGAGACAATATTTATAGGGAATAATACTACCCTTCATCAACTGAAAAAGTGGGTAAAGCTGTCTTCAGGCATTGTTCTATTAATCGATTTTCTGCCAGTTCTCCTATTCAGCTATAACTTTTTTACTTCAACGTTTCTTTTTGAGTCTGACATTGCTTTTCCTTGCACAGCACTTCGTTTCTATATCCATGAGTATTGAGAACAAGGATGATCCTTTTAAAGTTATCATCCATGTTTGCAATGGGAATATATTTACAGTATGTATGCTTACATACCATTAGCTTCACAAGTTCTGCCTGGAGGGTAAGAGATCTACGCACAATTGATTACTTGAAAATGTTTACACTAGTGTGATCTTCAAACAAATTATCCAGGGCTTAAAAATAAACAAATCCTGTTTACTGTACCACTGCATTCTCTAATCTGGGGCCAGAAGAAGAGAAGATAGAACTTTTAAAGACAGCCCTCAGTGGTGTCTTTACCTCAGTGGTGATAAGGTAAATCACTCATTGGGGATTGTGTTTCTCATTAATTACAGAAATTACTCAGAATGCAAGTTATTCCCCAAAACAGGAAATAATTACTTATTCGCATTTGCTCATTCTCTTCTGTGAGTAGATGTACCTAAATAGTAGAATTTTTATTTCATAAATATAGGTGCTTGAAAACTGGATGTTCACCTTTACTAATTATGGAAGCATAGAATAGTTTGAGTTAGAAAGGACCTTTAAATGTCATCTAGTCCAACATCTGCTGAAATCATCAGGTGCATCTTCAACTAGGAGAGAGACACAGAAACCCGTCTCAAGATAGGCCCCAAAGCAGGCTACAGGAACTGCCATTTAGAAACAATTATCCCTCTCTTGTGGCTACATACAGGTTAATTGGAGTCTAAATGAGGGCAGAATGAGGCTGGATGACAATGTCTTCGTTCATTCCTGTGTATGCAGAAATGCTTTGACTGTACAGAAGGAGTGCAGCGAGCATATTCCTGTCCACAGGGACATGCAATTAAACTGCAGAATTGGTTTCAATAATCATCTGTAAGAATACAACCAACTTAGGTCTGTCACCCACTCCAAACTGCACAGAAAAAAGCATCTGTGCAGATCCACAGAATGTTCTTAACAGCTATTAAAATCTTCAGATAATCACTCAATCAAATGTGGGACTACATATATATAAAATTGTAGCTCATAAATTAAAAAAAAAAAAAAAAAGAGAAATTGTCCTTGTCTGGAAACTTTAGTCAGGAATTGTATTTTACCTTTGTAAATTGTATTTCTACTTTTTAAAAAAAGTCTGTAGTCTTCTGTTTTTTAATTTTTCAGTTATGATTTATTCTAGAAGACCTGGGAAAGGATTTGATTTTTTCTGTGTGTTTATCACCTACAAAAATGTGCTGTCCAGACCATTTATCAGTCTTCGCATATGCTTTCCCATCATCTTCAAGAACTATGAGTGATACCATGCCCCAAACCCCCATTTCTCATGCCCCACTAAGTGAAATCTCTAAAGGTCATGTAATGAACTAACCAATCATTACATGAAAACCATCCATGCATGTGCAGTCCTTCATCCATTAAATACTTACAAAATCATACCACTTGCTTTGTTCTAACAACTCATTTTTGAGGTGCTAATGTTAGTGCTAACGACATTACTGATACTACTATGAGTGACACATATTTCAGTGTGGTAATTTTATTTTGCAGTATGGCTTTTTTTCAATATTTGCTTCTTACCTCTAGAACCACATCCAAATACCTTTTTATGAAACAGCAATTCTGTTAATCATCTTCATAACTTCAGCATTTTAAGAACAGACAGGCCAAAACTGAAGATATCAAATATAGCAGCAAAATAATTTCTAAAAAGGCTTTTCAGGCCTTCCAAATAAGTCCTATCACAACTGATTAAAGAAGTAAAAAATGCTATTCAGAACTTTAGATCTTTTTAAATACAGAAAATAAAAATTCTCTGTTTACAACCATAACCTGTTGAGTTAAAAGAATTAAGTGACTGCTGTCTTTCCCTCTTTCTGGTAGTTAGGCTGTTAATAAGGAAAAAAAAAATCTTGTTTACTGCAGCAAAATATCTCCATTATGAACCCTGTGAACATCCTTTGGATAGATAGTTCCCTTAACTGAAGGCTTAAAACCATGTTTAAGATAGGATTCCAGAGACAGCAAGAATTCAGACAATGAAATTATCACCACATCTGATTTTAAGGCACTTTTTTTTCCCATCTTACCTGTTAGCTATGATAAAAAAATATGCAACCTACATTCAACTTTCTCATGCAAATTTTATGTGAACAAATTTGAATAACACAGAAATTTTCCAATCTTTTGAGATTCAGGGAGGATCAATTACTCCCAGGAAGAGTATCCCTTGAGAAAGTGTCACTGTTAGAACTGCATAGGAATACCATTTTTAAAGGCAGATGAAAAATACTCAAGCTCTGTTGGGCTCTATTTTAAATAAATTTATTCCCTTTACAGGAATAAGAGCCAGTTAAAATTTATAAGTAAAGATAGAAAAACAGGTTTAAATTCATCCAACCGCCTTATAGGCTTATTTTCTGTATTTCATGTAGAAGTACAGAAGTCTTAATTTAAAGTAAGTGGCAAGCACATGACTTAAATATGGGGGACACTCTGCGGAAAAATGGCAACATTTCTTGCTTTGCAAAGCACTTAGTGTGAGCCTGCATTTCCACTAAAAAAAAAAAAAAAAGCTGAATTTAAACACATGCTCAAAGTTCAGCACTTGCTTGAGTGCTTCCCTGAATTGAAGCCAAAATGAAGGGGATATAAAAAAACTAATAAAGAGGATAAAGGAGGAAAAAGAATGATTTGAAATCCATCTAGCATGCATTCCTGGAGACTTTGTGAAGCCTCAATTTAATACCTATGTATTTCTGACACCAATACAGTAACACCACAAAATAAACCTGTGAAATCTCAGAAAGTTAAAGTTTAAGGCATAAGACCAGCATGTGAACAATAGCTTACTTCACACCCTAGAAGGCAAATCTGACTTAGGTGGACTAGAAAAATCAGAATACAATGAGGAAAAAGTTGAATAGGAGTTTTCACAAAAGGCATTATATATGAGAAATTATATACCAGTGATGTTGTAATTAATGAAATGGAGCATTTCTCTTTGTTTCATGGAACAAGTCATCTAATGAAGAAGCACATGTCTGTGTGGTTAGTGATGGCTGATTTCAAGATCTGTATAATTTCATGTTAGTTTATGTAATCCTGTTTATGTGGCATAATTCATAATTTTAAATATTCTTTTGACAGCTAGAATATGTGCTGTCATTTGAAATTATGCCTGTCCAATCTGAAAAATTTGAAGCAAATGGAAGCAGCATCCATCTTCACCTGATTTCTGATAACAGCTTAAACAGAATTTTTTCTCTCAAAGGAGTATGCTGCCCTGATGCTGCCTCACAGCAGGCCAGACACCACAGACAGCAGGCTCCATAATTAAAGTTGTATAATTCCTTTCACTTCCATCCCCATTGGATTTCCTAATGCCTGACCTCACATGGCAGAATTTCATAAATTCTATTTCTTCTGAAATATTGGAGCACATGTTAGAAATGTACAACATCTGCTATCAGCCATGAAAGTTGGGGTGGGTTGTTTGACTTGGAAAGAGTACAAACAAACACACTTCTTCAAAAGCTGAGTTTGGCTTGCAATCTGAGGCTTAAGGTAGAATTTGGAAAGCTTGGTAGGATCTTTTAGTGATTCCTCAGAAATCAACATGGAGCATCTGTGTTTCTTGGTGTATATCATAAAGTTAGTTCTGCAAATTATTTATTCTGTATTGCACTAGGAGTTAAGAACACTCCAGTACAGATGGCTGTATTCAAGGTACAGCCCCACCCCCAAACATAGCACCTTCTCGATGGTCGTAGACATAATAGTGAGAGCAAAAATTCCAGAAGGAAAGCAGTCAGCAGGAACAAAAAATTCATTATATTTTTCCTCTTTCTAGGAGAATAAGAAAACATTTTGGACTCACTGTTTTTCCAAGTGCAGATCCAGCAACTCTGGTTGTACCTCTGCTGTATTGTTGATTGTCACATTGCCTTAACCTTACCAAAATCTTCTCTGAGTTCGGAAAAAACTTTCTGATTTGAGCCAAATAGATGCTATTTTTAATGCAGATGTAAACATTTTCATCTAAAACTGTTAGTTATGCTTGCACGTTTTGGACTGCTGGGTGAGGAGCCCTTAGGAGGCACAAGGCAGAGGGCACTGCCTGAGGCAGAGGCTCAGAGCCTGGCATCCAATACCTTCGTGTGCAGAGTCAACAGCACCCATTGCCACATTCTCTTGACAGAGATAGGGCTCAAAATACTCCACAAATGGAAAAACTGCTACAATAAGAACAAAAATCCCACAGTGCATAGATGTACCATTTTCCCACTCTCCAAAAGACACCGGGAATTGTGGACTGCATGGGTAAGCAAGCTACAGCTGAGACGGACACCCTAAGGGTCTGCCTTAACATGGGGCTAAAGGCACAGACACTCTAAACTAGTTTGTCTAATCTTGGTGAGTTAGCTCGGTGTGCAAAATTCAGGTTACAATCAATCCCAGTAGCAATGCCATTGCCCAGCTGAGAAAAGCTCATTTAACTCCAGTAAATTATTGCTAAACACAACACAAAGCCCCAAGCATAAGGGAACACACCACACTTTGATTTCAGTAGGTATCAACCCCATATTAAGAGGGAGAAAATGCAGCTTTGACTAAAGCATAGTCATGCCAATTAAAAAAGACCACTCCCTCCTGATAGCAATTTATAGTAGATGACAATACACTCTAGAGCAAATTTTGTCCTGTGTCTTCAAATTTACTGATACTGTATACTGTATTTTAACAAGTCCATGCATATAAATTATAAGGAAGACTAACAGTTTACAGTTATTTTAAACAACATAAGAAATACCTTCCTTGCCATATACTTTCACCAAAATATTTATAGGAATTTTGCCTGCTACAAACGTAATCGTTTATCCACATTGTCTGTAATCAAAACATCTTTAATGACATGTCTCTCTCTGCAAATAAATAAGCAATCTCCTTGTGCAAGCCAGAGAAATTATTAGCATGAAATCAATACTGTGTTGTTCTCTTGATTTTAGGGAAAGCTGAGTGAATTAATTTCAAGAATCTACTTGTGAGATACAGTAGGAAAGCCAGGGAAAAGCTACATTGAATAGCAATAGAAAAAGACTTTTCTTGTGCTCCCTGAATATATATCATACCTCAGAAATAGGACAAGTTTCTATAATGCATTCCACAAGAGCTTGACTTTTTTGTAGTTTCTCATTCTATGAGAGAATTTAAAGAGAAACAGAAGTCCTCTTCAGTTTTCTTCCCTGCTTTTTTGATCTATGCTGAATTCCTTTCATGATCTTCCTTTGTTGCAAAAGAGGAGTGACCACCCTTAAGATCTACCCAGAGACCATCTCTCCACCCCTCCTCTTGGACAGTGTAGTCCTTCCTTCTCACCCTTCTCCTGCAGGTAAAGTGGGTGTCTGTGAGGCAGAAAATCAAGAGGTTTTACAGACTCCATGGCTGAAAGGAGCTTTGCTTTACCTAGGAAGCTAGGATTGCTTTCCTATTGTAAAAAAGCAAAGGTACTCTTTGGGAGGAGCTTGGGCCTGGTAGAAAGGCTCAAGTGAAAAGTTTCATGTTGCAGCCCATGCTTTCTTATGTGTTTTGGTATCAGTGTCTGTATATAAATGAGTATTTTGTGTACCAGCAGTTTTGCTGACTGCATGTCCCTATCTGGGACAACTATCATGGTTGTGATATAAAAACATTTCAATATGTACATATTCATTATTTCTTTAACTTCCTGCCACTTTTCAGTTGATTTTGAAATAAAGCAAGCTGAGCAGAGCCAAGATTAACCTTAGCTCAGCATACTAAGAATTGCAATATTTCTTTTCCTCATCATATGTTACTGCAATCCAAGTACAGACAGTATAAACTTAAAGAATTTACCACCCCCACCACCCCCCAAAAAAAAATATTGTGAATTGCCTCACAAAAACAACAGCTTCCACAGGTCTCTCATGCTCTGCCTGAGGAACATGATACAAAGTCTTTGCAGCAAGTGTACCAAGATAGTAAAAATGACTCCACATGCCCAGTGCCTCTCCTTTAACTTGTGTTTCAGTTCTGTAGCTGAACCTGGTACCCTGGTAACAGCCCCAGCACAGATCAGCTGCGTCAAGAGTGGTGGCAAGTCTGAAAAGGAGAGGAGGAATTTTTAAAATAAATAAACTCTCTAAATATTGCTCTTCTTTGAAAGAACTTGTAAAATTCCATGGACACCACAGGGAGAAGGTAGGTAGAGGAGAGATTTGCAATTAGAAATGAAAACACAGCAGTTTTCTTGGCCTTGTGGTGAAACAGGAGCCAAAAAAGCAAGAACAGTTCCACTGAACTACTTGGAGAGTAAAAATACTGCTATGTTGTAATTTTTCCCCATTTAATTGTTTCCTTAGTACGAGCTAAAGACTAGTGTGGCAGGAAGATATTCTATTTCTCTGGTTATTAAAACCACTACCTCATAACTGAATGGTAAAACAGAAGAGAGGATAGATATGACTATGACAATGAAAAGCACAGCTATAGCAAAAGAACTTCAGCATCATTTTGACATAAAACAATAACAATTTTTCCTTAGTTATGAGGTCAACAATTAGTCATCCCATGGTATAATCATTACAAAAGAAAACAGTGTTTTACTTGAGCTTAAATTATTTCCACAATATATCATTATTTGCTGAGACTGTCAAGCTTTTCATAGGGATTAAGAGTGATTAATAAATGCATCCAGACTAAAACAGATTTAAAGCATGGAGCTAAATAATTCAGCATACTTGGTTTCCGGGTGGCTTACATAAATTGATTTTAAAGAGTCTCAAAATGAAAATATGTAAGAAAAAGTTAATTAATCTAACTTTTATGACTATTGGACAGTATCAGAATGGGATTACATCCTCAACACAACAGTGACTATGTGAATATACATTGTCCTACATGCAGTGAGCTGGAATTTTAATGTTTTTTTGCCCCTGGACAAACAGCAGAATTTATGAAACCAGGTGAAAAGATGTAGTAAAGAAAGAGAACAAATATTAAATTTGCAGTGCTTTTACTTTTAAATTATGCAACTCTGCTGTTAGGCATCCTAAATTCATTATTTCCACCATATTCTAAAATTACTACTGCTTACAGGTGTACATCTAGAATATCTCAGAAGGTATGATTGCATGATTCACAGAGGTAGCCTAGGGAGTCCAAGTGAGGCTTAAGGATGACCTGAAGTCAAAGAACTTTCTTTTCCTACCCATCTAAACCTCTTTTTTTTCAATCCACTGCCACTTGGGTAGTACATGAAATCTGCTATAGGTCTGACAAACTTTTGCAATGGGAACCACCTGTTTCACTTTTGGCAAAAGAATTTCTTTAGCCAGATTTTCCCTAAAGCACTCATGGACCAAGACATCCCTAGATATTTTGTCACTAAAGGACATTTAGTGCCTGGCTGGCTGACACTGACTTTTGAAATAAAAAGTGGCACCATTTGAGCTAGTGAAAGAATAACTAGGCTTCCTTCCTCTTAAAATATTTTATATATTTAATAAATATATAAATAGTGTAATATGCTTTCAATCATTCTCTCTGTATGAAGTAAAAATTTACATCGGCAGGGAATTTAAGAGGAAAGTGACAAACATCTCTGATGAGAAAATAGAAGCATATTTAAATTTATGTGCAAATATCTAACCATGGTTTTACAGACTATTTATAATGTCTAATCAGAACTTGGTGAACTGAAAGCAATAAAAACTTTAAATCCTGCAATTTATTCATTTAAATTAAACACAGAAGCCCTGCTGGGGCTTACAGAAATTAAAACCCTCGCCTGAATTCATGTTAATGCAACAGGACTTGGGTGATTGATTTTCAAGGAAATGGGATTGGCCATTGCTGCTTTTAAAAGTCAGCTCTGCTTGTCAAAGCACAGATGAAAACCTGAACATAAATAGAAATATGTAGTAATATCTCTATCCCACTTTTTTATAATTTAATTTTTTTAAAAATGAATTTATCCTCAAAATAATTTCTGATTTCTATAGGCTTAATTTAAAAATTGTGGAAATATGCTTACAAGCAGAGATAACAGACTGAATTCCTGCAAGCAAATCAAGTGAGTAATAATGAACCACGAATGCATGAAGGCACTCCTCAGTTTGGCTCTTTCCTCCACTCACAATGTGACAACATCAAAAATATTTTCATTGGGTTATCTTTTAGATCTTTACAATATGGATTGATCACAACATCTTGAACTTCACCCAGCTGCCCAGGTTTAGAGACAGTAAAGTCACTGTTGTACAATTACACCCTCCTCTCTTTGCTTTACAGACTAGAGAGACCTATTACATTTCTTTCCCTCGGTAAATGAATGCTGCTTAAATTACAATGCCAGGCTGATTATCCATTCTGGCTCCTGGGTCTCTTTTTCACACATGGGGCCTGCTCTTTCTCCCTGACAGACTGGCCCTGGGCAAGATGTGTAGGTGCTGTATGGATACCCAGGGAGGAAAGTGCTGGGCAATTTCAGGAAAGTAGTTTTGAAATCTGTTGTCTGTTTTCTCTGAAATCTGTGTCAACGTTTTCTCTAAAAGCTGCAGACGCTGAAAGTTTGTGAGAAAAAACCCAAAACTGAAGTGAAGGTGGATGAACAGAATTCATTGTAATCCAGTAACTGTGCAAGTATTTTGGCTACATTCACTCTGTCAATCATCATGCCATCTGAATAATAACAAGCCAATTATATAACCTCCAAAGAAGGAAAACATGTTCAGCAGTCTACACTAGCTTCAGAGGCCAATATTACATGATATTTCCATTTATGGTATGATATTCAATTAATATCCATAAACTTGCTTAGCCTCTGGCATATATAGTTAAGTAGGATCATTTTGGGGTATTTGAATTCACATGTATGACCATTTTGCCCTGCTAGGCAGCTGTTGATTTAGACAACTTCCAGGTGCCAATAGCACAAGCTCTGCACATGGTTATCAGTAGCTGGCTGTGCTGCACAGTTGGCTTGTTTCGATTACATTGCAGTTTCACAGCAGGAAAGAATCATAAATACCTATTTGCATGACTTTCTGCTCTTGGATGAAGTCTTTAGGTTAATTATTAATTATTTTAGGGAGGTATTAGTGCTATTCATTTGTAAGCTGATGACGAGTGTTATCCAAGAAAACTGATCTGACTGACCCCTCAGGTCAGGCTTAGGGTTTTTATCTGCCCTTCCCTCTGTTCTGGAACACAAGGTGTGGGTCTTTGCCCCAGTCCAAAGCACTAACATGCTAAGAAATGAACTGAATTTGCACTGTGGCAAAATTTATGATGGTATATTTCCCAAAGAATTCCCCCTTGACAATGTCTCTAAGAGCTCTGCTAGAAAGGAGGCAGATAATGAAGATGTTAATGTAATTCCTGTACCTTCTACAGGTCATAAAACTCCTGTGTAAAAAGATTTCTATACTCCTTATATCATTATAACCTGATATAATACAGCAGGAGAACTAATAGTTTTGGAAGTCAATGTAATTATGATGGAGATTTGGATTGAGTGTTAGGAAGTCTTGAATCAGTCTCTGATTGTTAGGGAAATGGGGACAGCATTATGTAGAGATCTGCTTATCCTCTTAAGTTACAAAGAGGCCCTGGACAAATTGTAACACTTCAAAGAAGAAGCTATGACAAGTGAATGAGAAGGGGGAAGGATAAAGAAAAAATGCTTTATTACTAGTGCTTTCTCTCCTGATTCCAGGAGAAAGTTACTTTCAGAGAAATAAAAATGAACACACTATAAGGTGAAGTGAGGTTCACATGTTATGTGGCAACAGAGAGGCAGCCAGTGCATGCATTGACAGCTGCTGCCCCAGCTCTTCCCCAGGTAACGTCCATCAGGAGACAAAGCACAAGAGTTTAGCTTGCTGCAGCATCCATGCTCCACAGACTGGCACAGCACTGTGCCTGACAGTGTGGAAGCCTGGTGGCCACCAACCAGATGGTCAGCTAGGCCATCACAGGTTACCAGCCCTGTGTTCAGCCAACACAGACTAATTCCTAGGTCTCCCAGTTGAGTAGAACCTACCACAACTTGGCGAGTGTTTTTGCTACATGAACTGTTAAGAGAACTAAGGAAAAAACTGCAGCAGGAAAGAGGAAGTAATGTCCCATAACATTAGGTCCTGCAGTATATCAAGTGCTCTCTGTTTCTGAAAGAGATTGATGCCCCCCATTTAATCAGCTCTCTTGAGAACTGCAACACTTTTGCTTTGCAGGAGATTTCATAAGCTGCTCTGCCCAGGTAAAATGTTCCTGTTGATATTTCTCTGAAATGCATCAAAGAACAAACACACTACAAAACTCATTTTTACCTGGGTTTAGCGTAAAGCCCTCACTCACCTTGACTATGGAAAACCAAAAGAAAACAGAAAGCAAAACCGAAACCAAATGGACCCCTCTTAGGCATGACTTTTTGCATACACTGGTGTTAAGATAATGAGTCATAAAATGTCAAAAAAATCTTTCACAAATTGTATACAGCAAAATGTAATGTTTATTTGCACACATTGCATAGTAATACCAGCAGTAACTCCATTCTGCTTAGTAAAAATAAGCACCAGATTTTAATTTTACAAAGCCAATTAATGAGTCACTGATCATCACAGAAGCAAGATCAGTTGCCCTTTGCTGCCTGTTGACTGCCTGTTGGCATACAACTTAAGTGTTTATGAACCCAGCAGCTGCACAATCAACCTTACAGCAGAATTTCTGAAAGCAATTTCTAAAGTTTTTGTTTATTTTTCAAAGAACTGTTTTATTGCAGCCCTCTCTCACAGAGAGTAGTTTTCAGTCTTTAATGATTTCTAAGCATCAGGCAGTTCTTTCATGTCTGGAATTTGTCTCAATTACTGATCCAATCTCAAGCATCACTAGGTCACCTCACCCTCTGTTTTCACTAATTAGAGAGAACAAAGCAAAAAATAAAACAAGGGTTTTAATACTCTTGTCTGCATGCCTATAAAAATAGCAACCCATATCAGTATTATTGTTATCCTAGTGTCAGCTATGAGACAACCAGATTTTCTCTATTTTCCAGCTTTACAGGGCTTGTTTAAGAGTGTGACTACTTCCTAAATGTCCATAGTAGGACTCATCTAACCAGGATACTACTGAGTACATCATAAAATGTGGGCTATGAACTTTTCAGGTGTAGAGAAGGAGGGACTCTTAAGCATGTATTTCCTGTAAATTTAAGAACTAAACAAAAGTATCCAACTAAATGAAAAAAAATAAATCATAAGATCTCTTCTACTACTCAGGTATCTGATACAGAAGATGACAATGCTTCTCTGACTAATAATGTCATCTAAAGTTCCTGTTCTGGGGATTTGCTTTGCAGCAGTTCTAGGCTCTTCAGCTTGCCTGGACCTAATACAGTTACCATCCATTGCATTTTTTCTGCAAAATTTGGCAATGTTTTCTTTGTTGGGTCATCCCTGTGTGTGGAGATAAGTTAATATCAAGTGGATGAAAATTTACAGAATATTTGCAGGCATATTTTTGCATGATGATTAAAACCAGATTGTTTGCCTTTATTTCTGTTTCAGCAGCGCTTTGAATCCCAAGCAGAGGCCAGCAGCTGGCACAGGGCAGGTGACCAGAAGGCTTGATGCACCAGTGCACACACACAATCCTCTGGTCCATATGCCAGCTAAAGATGCTAAAGCTCTTGACTGACCTCAGTTGGAAGACACTTCTCAGTCACATCTGCTGACCAACCTCTCTGAGGCAATCAGTCCATAATTTGTTTTTGTCAAAATTACTTAGGTAGCTTTAAGCAGTCAAAACACAGCATGTCTGTGAGTGGAGACATTTGAACTGGAACAAACTGAAGCAAGCACACAAGAATCGCTAGTGGCAGGTGAGGTAATAGAGATTTCTGAAGAGAAAACCTAAGGCAACAACAAAAACAATAATATTGCCACAAGTTTTAATTTATATAATCAGTTGTAAATAACCACAAATAATCATAAATTACCTTTAAAGGGTGAAGGGTGCAGGAGACTGAAGCTGAGACTGAAGTGACACCTTCGCCTCACCGTGTCACAGAGATCAGTGAGTGCTTTCAAAGCAGCTAACCCTTTCCCAGCCTCATTTTCAGTACCCATTAAATCAGAATTTCAGGGACTAGCACAGCACTTTGATATCTGAATTGCCCCATGCTAGGGGAACTTGCTCACACAGCACAGAAAGGGCAGGAATTGTGGGCTGAAAATACCTTACCATATCCAGGATGAAACTCCTGGCTGTACATCAGGCTTCTGGTTGCTTGCAGAAAAATGGTGAAGTACATTCCTGTGCATGCCTAGTAACTGGACAGTTGCTACAGCAATTATATTCAAGATTAGTTTGGTTTTAAGTAACTGTAGCAGCCTCTGAACTGTCAGTCTGTCATATCAAATTAACTACAGAGCTAGTATCAGCTTTGTGATGCTTGACAATGTTTGCTTTTCTTTATTCTACTTTAAAAATAATAGTCATAAAAGCCCCCAAGCTGGCCCAATTTCTCTTGTAACTCCTGACTGTCCTGTTGCTCTGACAACATAAACCAGCTGTACTCTCTGATGGAGCCCTGAGCAGCCAGAGCACACCAATGAATCTGAACCCAGGACTTGGTCTGTTCCCAGTAAGGTATTATTTTCTGTTTTCCAAGACTAACTCAACCAAAAATACAGAACATAATTGTTGTGTGTGTGCTGTGGTACTTTTTAGTCTTTGATCACATCTGCACCAGGAAAACTCTTCTCTTTTCTTCACAGTAATCGTTGAACTCCATATGTCTGAATTCCCCCATCTGCCACATAGCAATGTGATTACCGAAGACACACTTGACATTAATATAATGAACAAAGACTAAAAAATCATAGCTGAAGCATTTTTCAGTTAGTGGGGTCAAGGATATCAAGGTTTCTTTAGCCTGACTGTATTTCTGAAGCATAAAGATCTGGCAACAGCTGTATGCATACTTTGCTGCTTTGAAACAAACTGCTTCACTATTTTCTATTAGCAAAACAAAAGCCAAGTAAATATTTAAATATCTTAAACTTACTGAAACAAAGAAACACACAGCCTGCTGGGAGAACCAGCATGCTCCAGTGTGGTTTTGCTGCCAGCCATACAATGGCTTGTCCATGCAGCAGCTGGATCCAGCCCTGGCTCTGCACAGAAAAGGCATAAATTGTGAAGGAGCCCAAGCATAACTGAAAACAGCAAAATTTTCTTGCACTGTTTCCACATTAAATAAACTGCTTTTAAACCTAGGAGCTAAGTTTGGGGACACTTACCATTCGAACATTACCAGAGGGGAAGCAGCACAGACACACTTTCTAGCAGGGAAGAAGTCTTTCTTAGCTCAGGGGTCTCTTGATATTGTGGGCATGCCTCCACAGAGTTTCTGATAACTTCCTGCTCAAAATAATTATTTCTTTACCATTTTTGCTTAGGGTACCAGACCACATCAATGTTCAGTCACAGCTCTTCCTCTACTTTACCCTGGCACACACAGAAGAGATGGGGTCATAGATCCTTTTTCCCTATGGAAACAAGACTCTTGAATCCTCCCCAGATCTAGCACAGCACGTCACTGACTCAAATTAACTGTCCACAGCAAACAGTGCCTGAGACATTTGGCCATCTGGCCATTATGACCAGCAAGTGCAATTAGCTCCTTTTTTCTCATTTATCCTCTCTGGAGACCATCAGCATATTCATAGAGGGGGTGAGTGGCACTTCCTGCATTCCAAGAGTCTCTCTAGAACCTACCTCTGTTATATCTACTGCAAATCTATAGAGGAAGGAATTTTTTTCCAATTAATATTACTGTGAAAATCAAGCAGAAATAAAAGAAGAAAATTAAAATATAAATTACATCAATTGCCAATAAAAGCCTAAGAAAATATGTATGCTTTCTCTGAAGAATTTAATTTCTTTACTTTGAAGCTGCCTGTTGCACATTTTCCCCAATACCAGACACATTTTTAAACAAAACAATGAATATTTCTTACTGCTGTCAACTTTAATCCAGTGATCTGGACTCAGAATCACAGACATTTGATAAAATATATTCTGTATCACGTAATAACACAAAAATTCTTGTAAATTTCTTCCCTTTAATTATACGTACCCAACACCTATCCCAATCACCTAGTCAAGTTTCAATAACTTTAAAAGTTTCACATCCCAGTCTTTATGCATCTTAGGAAGATACAAATCATGCTTGGTCTTTCGGTGTCTCTCCTACCAGAAGGAGCATTGCTGGGAATCTCAGTTTGCTCAATTGTGCCCAGATTTGGTGTAAAGATGTCTTTGATCATCTTTACTCTTGGTCATGATGTAAAAGACTGTTTGCAGATGCACAAGAAAGGCAATCCAGAGCACAGGGCATCTTCAAAAATCTTAAAGGATTTGCTTTCCTGAGACAAATGGGCTAGAAGAGCCAGGTGGTGTGGGATTCTCATGAAGAGGATAAAAGAAAGCCTATGTGGCAAGTTTAATATTCAGAGAGCAAGCAAAAATCTTACGTAAAAGTTGTGATTACTTGCAATTAATCACAGAGTATTGCAATACTGTTTCTGCTTACAGAGATTGAATCCCAAGACAGATAAATTAATGGACATACTTTACCAGATTAAGACCAGCCAGTCCTTACTTGTGGGTGCTTCAGACTGTTCTCTAGTTAAAAACCTTTTGCATCCAGCATTCAATAGTGAAATTTAGTGATGCATTATATCTCAGTCATCATTTTGATAAAAAAAAAAATTAATAAACCTGTTATTGAGCCTTTCAATACAGCTCCTATATGATCTTGCATTTGGAAGAGGAGACTGTTATTGTGGTATCTTGATCTGTTGTACAGTATTCCCAGAAAAGAAGCTGTTCAGACAAGTTTGCTTCTCCTAAAATGTTACAGATAAATCCAAAATTTCAAAGTTTGTGAAGAAAATGCAACACAGAAAAGGGGAAACAGCTCTACAAAACCTTTCACCAAAGGTACTGATTGAGGTGGGGCAGCCTTTGTGTAAATGCTATTCAATCCAAAAAACCTATAGCTACAAAACCTATTCATATTATTTTTGTTATGTTTATGTTTTGTGTGACCTTTCTTTTGTCATTAAACACTACAAAAACCCAGCCTTTAATAGCCTTTAACAGCCCAAGTATGAGCTGATATATGGCTGACTGCCTCCAGAGATAGCTGCTTCCCTGAGCTCCTGACACCAGTGCAAATTTTCAACATGCATCTGTCAGAAAAAAAAAAAAAAAATCCAGACACAATAAAATCTTCAATAAATGCACTGGCATCTATTTAATCTGAAATTATTTTGCCCATTATATGTTTTCATAGCCATGTGTCCAAAAGAAATTTTGCCATATTGCCCTAAGAGTAAAATAAATCTGGGCTGTTCTTTCTCATTTATATAATTAGCCATAGGCATTCAGTAGAATTTAGTTGTTTCACCTGTCTGAGAAATAAGCAAGCATTTTCTTTTCATATATCTAGGTGTCATGTGTCTGGGTGAACACAGTCCCTGAATGTGCTGTGTTTATTCCAAACTATTTTCTATCACATAACTTCTAAGCTTTTCCAAAAACTGGCTTGAGTTTCTGACAAAAAAAAAAAAAAAAAAAA
>WBNO01010202.1:28376-43164 GCA_013400575.1 Peucedramus taeniatus
CAATGTTTTTGGCAGGTTAGGGATAGTAGAACCAGGGTAGCTTTACTTTTTGCTGCTTGTTTCTGGCATGCTTAAGACTTTGTGATAGCCTTTTCATCACACAGAAAACAGTTCTGAGATTAGCAGAAAAAATAGAAGAATCAACAAAAATCTGAACATAATCTGTCTTCATTGTGTTATAAAAAAGCAAACTTATTTTTCTTATTCTGTCACTATTTTCCTTCCAGTGTTTATAAAACCTTTATCTGCCTAGCTTTGCAAAAAATGCTTTTTGTAGATGAGTAAGACTAAAGTGATTTTTTACTATGAAACACCCTTTTAGTAAAATGGTTCAAAACAGTAGAAATGTGAATTATCTTGTTGTGGGATATTCTCTGGGAATTAGTTATTGTCGAGTGATAACATTTGTGCAGCTTCTACAGTTCATAGAGTTTAGTGCATTGGGCTGTCTCTGCACATAACTATCACAAAAGAATTATTAAGCAAAAGGAAATGAAAGTAACTTCTAATACAAAGGCTGCCTTCTAGTTTTAATGTTATCCTTTGATTATTGTCATTTTGTTTTTCATTTGCTTTGCCCACTGCTGTATCATAGTAAATAATGCAATTATGTTCTGAAGCTTGGAAGCTCATGGAGGCCAGACTCTTTACCCAAATAAATGGTTCTGCTGAACAGCTCATCCATTAAAGAAAGGCCATGAAACCTTTTGTTTGCTGTAGGTTTTAACAATATCATTGTACAAATCTTGTTGGCTTAAAGGCAATTATTTGATAGGCTACTCTTGGCCAGTCCAAATGATACTATAACTTAAATGTAGGCTTGTTTTTATACTAGGATACAAATTTTGTAAAGCCTTGCAAGAGCAGCCCAGCTCGCAGAGGCGTAGGTAAAACTCTACAGCATAGAGTATGAAAAGCTATCATGGTAACACAGGGCAAAAACCTGTAAAAAACTGTTTTGAGTCTTTGAATATCTAAGATCCAGCAATGAAAAAAAGCAAGTGCATTTTCAGTACCTCATATTTTAAAATTCAGTTATTTATCTTATTTTCATTTTAGTTTTTAAATTTGAGTTAGAATCAAATATTTAAACTTTCAATATTGGTAATTATAAACCAAATAATTAGGATGAACCTTGGAGAAGGTCCATATAGGTTGAATATTTCACTAAGTCTATCTGATGGTAAGGTGTCTGAATCTGTGGAAATTCTCTTAATCTGTGGAATATTTTTCCAATGTAAAATGAATTCAGGTCTGCCTTATGGCATATTTTAACTAAATGAGATAGGATCGAGTCTATTCTGAAACTTTCCAAATAGTGAATGATTGAATATATAGCTCAGGAAAAAAGTGCTTGGCAGAGATTTATGGTGTCTAATCTTTTTTATAGTCTTTTTTTTTACAGTGAACATATCATAAAAAAAAAAAAAAATTCCTTCAGCCTGTATCCAAGATTCAGCTTCTGCTTACAACATTTTTTATATTCAAGAAGGAAAAAAAGAAAGTAATTATCCCCAGTAAATAATGGTTATTGAATTTGAAGTTTGAATTTACCAAAACAGGATGATTCCTTCTACTCATTTTGGGCAGTTCTTTCTAAGTCAGTTGTAGAAAATTCCAATAATTTTCCTGGTGAACAGTGTAGCTGGTTGCACATGTCTTATAGTGGAGAACTGGGGGGGCTTAAGGGCCACATACTATAGCAAAGTGCTCCCAATTCCTTTTGCTCATGTTTGTGAAGAAACAGGGGCATTTGCAGATGATGATGAATCTGATAGATTTATACTGAAAAAAAACAGCAGAATGTTCCCTTAAAGAAATCTCTGAGCTGCAGATGTAGAGGTAGGACTCAGTAATTACATTTAATTTAATACAGACTGGTTTATGCACCAATTACTCACAAATCCAGCAATGAGAAATTGAGGAGATGTGAAAGAAAAAAATTCCACAAATCTGTGGTTTTTTTTTCTCCGATTATGGAATATAGGAGATCAAAGTACTAAACTGATATAAATTATCATAACTTCATTGAAATTATGGTCTTATGCTCAGTGCATGATTTGAGACTGAAGAAGCTGGAAATGCATTGAAAGCAGCTATGTTTGCAGAATCCTTTAATTAATATGTTTTCAACATGTAAATCAGAACTCCCCTTCTTGGTTATATGGAACACAAATCAAGTTACTGAAACATACAGTGGTGCTACTGAGAACAATTTAAACAAGGTTAATTTTCTTGACAGTTTAAATATAATTGTTCCAGTTTATAGAGACAAGAAAATGTTTGCCATAATCTCAGTTCCTGTAGTGCCTGTGACTCTGTCAATACTCAGCAGTTGGCTCTGCTCGGTTCAACATTTAGTGAGTGTTTAGTAGAGGTCATTTCTATTGCACTATGTGGTTACACAGATCATACTGAAATGCACTTCCTATAGTCTTCTAACAAGTCAAGTGCACAGTTTAGCAGTGATTGTAGCTAACAGGAGTCTGACACCCAAGGGGTATCTTATTCAGATGCTGGCTCAGATTTTTCATTTCTGAAATGGCTTTGTCCTCTCAGAGTTGACCCAAAGGAGAGATCTGAAGGAAGTCCTGCATATCACAGGGAATATTCATTACCAGTCCAAGTGTTGATACTGAAGACTTGACTTTGCCCTTCTGTGGATGGGCCTCAAGAAATGCTCATTTAGCCCCCCATCATTTAGCCAGAAATGCCTTTTCCGGAGGAATACAGTCTCCTTTGCCCTGTACAACAGAGAGAAGTATAAATAAACACATATTTCAACAGACATTTTACTCTTCCTCACTATAGCTCAGACTACATGCCAACCTAATGTCAACCAAATTTCCAGTTCAGGAGATCTGTATTTCAGCACCTGCTCTTTGCATAGACAGGATATAGAACGTCAAATGTTTGCACACAATAAAAAAAATTCCAATACTTTTGTTTCAAATATGCTGAAAATCTCCATTTCAAAAGTGCCGAGCAAAAGAAAGCTTCCAATTCAGTCTAGGGCAGATGCACAGCATTTCATTTTGAATATGTTAAAATGCAATAGTTTTCAGGAGATTATGTCCAAGGCACCTCATCAAACTCTCTCTCCATTTTTATGCTCATCTCAGAGCACATAGCACAACATTGTTCAGGGGGGAATTCTTCATTATGTTCTGGGCTTATAGTCCCCTGAGCAGTTGAGCTCACAGGGAAGAATGCACTCCCAAACAACACCCTGGGAATTGCTAGGAAATACCATTTAATTTAAGCATTTCTAATTAACTAACCAATTCAAAGTTTTTGGAACTGGGTTGAAACAGGCCTTTTTATTTTCTCAGTGTAAAGGCCTAAACTTTAGCAAAACAGCAGTTTCATTTTGTGTCTTTAAGAAATAGAGTAACAATCTTTACTTTCTTCTTACCTGTATTTGGACATTCAGTTTCGTTATGGGCAGTAGAACTCTGCTATACATTTAAAGAATAACATGCTTCAAAAATACCCTTTATTTTTCCCATTTGACATCTTAAAAAGTGCAATGAAAAAGCAATGCAAGTCAGGCATTCAACTTCATACAGAAGTGTTTGTACAAACAATGTGCTAGAAAAATTTGGCCTCTGTGATAAAGGGCTCATTCACTTCCATTACCATATTTTTAGAGCACAGTTCTATTTTTTCACCATTTTAATGACCATTGTTATTTTACCTCTGCACATACCAGTCATTTCCTATGTTGTGAGCAAAAACAAAGGGAATACTTAAATCTGAGAGTACTGACTCCAGTCAGTGACAGGTCTACAAAACAACCAGTCAGTCCCCAAACTCCAGGCTGCACTTGAAAGCTCTAGGTAGGGTTTTTTGACTAGATAAAAAGCAACTGGATTTTTTTTGTTCCATTTTAATTTCTCCATTATTGTCCATTACCATCTTTGGTGCATGTATCTGTGCTACCTCACCTCTGCTTAGATACAGACAACTTGGTGTCGTGTTTGTTCATCATCATAACGTGTTGCTGTTGTGGTTTCTGAGTCTCCCTTTTTACCAGGTTCAGCAAATCGTTCCCATTGGGGAAAACTGAAATTACAGGAAGTTTCTAGCACTTCCCATGGAACATTATTGAGCTTGAAGAGAGAAAGGTATTTTCCACTCCATTCTGATGGGCAGAAACACTGTAGATACTTTCATGGGTAAATGCATTTAAATTAATATGAAGCATCCAGCTCTATCTCAAGAAACATCCACAGTCTCTAATAAACAATTACTTGCTCCTGAATCAGGTGATTCACCTTACAAATTTAGCTTTCTGTGAGAATGAAAAATTAGGACTATGTGCCAGTTTTCAGACTGAGTCAGAAGGAGAGTAGATACCTCAAAACACCTTATACAACTTAAGAACACATTCACTAAAAACTTGGGTTTCTAGATCAGACCTGTCTTTTAATAATATTGGTCCTCTGCTAGATCTAGCTTTAACAGATGAAATTTGGAAGGAGAGTTTCACTGTTTGTTCTCACCCTAGAACTCACATTGTAAGATGCATAGTAATACCTTTAATCATTTAGGCACTGCTATTTGTGATCCTGAAGCTCTTCAAATTATGTGTAGGTTTGATAGTCCTGTTTTTTTCAGCTGCAGACATTGGAATAAGACTTAATCTTCACCTGTTAATAGCAGAACAGCATTTATGGCCCAGGTCTTTTAACTTCCTCTGGTACAAATTCTTACTCTCTGTCATTTCCTGCCTACAGTAATACCAATGAGTTACTTTAGAAAACTTGTTTGTTTAAAAAATATTATTTTTAATGAAATTGCTAAAAGTACTTCTACATTTTAATTATTTCTACCCTATAGCAACATGCCAGGTAGTTAAGACAATTACAACAGTTAATTTTTATTTTCTTACATTTGAGAGAAGAAAATAACAGAAGTTTTTTTCCAAATCCCTCATACTTCTGAAAATAAACAATTTTGGATGATATTTTAGATTACAAAAGAAGTTTACAAAATTGATGAATGTTCTTGCAGTTATTGCCAGCTTTTCTGGTAGAAAAATAAAAAAAGAGAATTTTTTAACAGATTCAGTATTTTTGTCTCTTTTTAGATTACAGTGGGTGTAGAATAATAATAAATCTAAGTGATAAAAAGACAAAAGTAGGGCACAGCAGTAAAATGAGAACACAAGTATATGGCAATTTTTTAAATGGCCCTGAATTAAAATTTGGGTTTCTATTACTCTATTGAACATATCTGCACATGTTTCATTAACAGTAAAATGCAATCTGATGGCTTACATTATAAAAAAATATTGATTCATACCAGTACCTCTGATCTTCCACTGACTGGGTTACATTCCTCAGCTACTCCCCTTAGACATGCCCTGTCAAGTTAGCAGGACTAAGGTATGTGTACTGTCATTTCCCCAAGATGTTGTGTTATCATTATGGTAAATTAATATATTTATGGAAATAACTCTGTAAGTTCCACAAGAGAAGATACATTCCTATATTGAATGTCTTCTCAACCTCCTGAATATCTTTGGCAGTAAGGCAGCAGCAGATGTGCTTTTCTGTGTGATTAGCTTCTCAATTATTTCAAGAAGATAAATAAAACCAGCTCCATTGGCTCTGGGCTCCAAGCATACCTTCCCAAACACCAGGGAAGCTTGGTTTGATTTAAATCACCCTGCATCTCACTTGAGGTTCTGTCCAATATAAAACCAGCAGAGCAGAGTTCATTGGTAGATAGGAAAAACTACAATACTGTAAAATATATTGGGGCAAAACACAGTGGGAGGTGCTGGAATGGTCATAGAGTGGATTTGTTATGGCTGGAAAGGGCATGGGTGTAACAGAAAGCAGCATGTGAAGGCAGCCATGCAAACTGCAGGTTCCTCCTTATTGTGAATAATCACCACAATTTCCACCTTCTGACAATGAAGACATAGACAGAGCCAAGGGCTCCCACCTTTTCCAAGCACCCACAACCTTATCCCCAGCCCTGCCTTAGACACCCCTTCCAAAGAGCTCCAAACAAAGAGCTTCAAGAGCCACTTGAGGCACTTGCTCCTATCCCCTCTCTGATCCCTTCCTTTAGGTTTCTTCTGTTCTTAGTCTTCAGCATATATTTGATAATGTACAGAACACTGAATTTGTTATGAAAGAATTATAAGGGCTTATTATACTTCCCTCTGTCTTTAACACTTTTGAAAAACTGGGTGTACATCTGCTTGTAAAAATGGCTCAAGGATTTCAAAATGTATCAAATGCTCCTTGTATACCTTAATGCCTTTTGCTGTCACACAGATAGTACCTATCATGAGATGGCCACAAAGTACTTTCAGAAAGGAGGAAGAATTCTATAGTCACAGTTAAAAGGAGAACAGTTTCAATTTCCTTCCTGTGTGTTTTCTTCTGGTGTGTCAGCAAGGTGAAAATTGACTGGCTACAACTGCAACACAATACTATACACAAAATTTGCTTCAGTAAAAGCACTGGAATGTGAAGCCCAAAATGAAAGCAGGAACTAATATAAAGTGTGTTCACAGGTAAGAAATGGCATCAAATCATCTGCTAGCCTCAGGAAATTGAAATTGATAGAAATTAGAGTGAAAGTCCTATAGAATTACCACAATTCTCTATGTAGTCATTAATAACAACTCATGAAGCAGAGCTTATTATATAAGCAAATGTTATTATTAATACATAGGATTACACAGTATCACAGGCTGCCAGAATTAGAGTACGTTCTTTGGCTCAGGGGTATGCAGCCAAACTTCGTGGACCATGTGGACTTTTGGATTTGCCGCCCATGGAAAGCCTACACAGATGTAAAATAGTCAGAACTCTCCAATAAATCAGGCCACACATCTTGTTATCAACCCTGGTTGGGATTCCTGTGTGTCCATCATAAACTAAATTATTATGCAAACAAATAGGCTACCACAAAAAGCAGGAAGTCTGGCATATATAATAAAAGATGACTTAAGGGTATATATATGATAATGAAAGCAGACATCATGAGTGTTAAGAAAATGACAGGAATTACTTAGCTGCTAATCAAACATATTCACAAAATAATAGACTTGTCCATCTGCTGCAAAGCCCATTAGCAGAGGAAATTAATGGCTAGAAGAATGGAAAGTATTCAGTTTAAAGCACTAAAGGGGAAAATCTATAATCTTTGTTGCAGGCAAATGCTACCTGTTCTGATTTTAAAACTGCTGAAACAGTCACTTATATGTCATGAAAGAAAAAAACAGAAAAAACAAGGAAGTAGAATGTGGTACATTGTTCATGTCATGTTGTCTATTATAAAGTAAAAACTATACCAAAACTGTTAGATAATTTTGAAGTCCCTCTTGGTTGGATATACCCATCACTACTTGATTAAACATGTCTTTCTTGATTAAACAAGTCCTGAATTGTGAATTCTATAAAATTCCAATAATTTTGATTCTCAAATATGTTTCTAGGCAATGTGTCCTTTTTACCTCTCTTGTTTGCCTTTATACCCTCTAACTACTTCACACCAAGTAGGAAACAGATATCTTTGTCTGCAGACATTACAAGTCACCTTTATATATATTACCATTTAAGCCATTCCACTGAGTTAGTCCCAAGTTTTTTTGTGTGCTGAATTATTATCTAAAGAGCATTGGGAGAACTTTGCAGCAGCAGGTATTAAGCAGATGTAGACTGGCAGAATTCCCTAGCATGATTCATCTCAGCTGAACCTCTCTTCATGTGCACCTAAAATAGACTCAAAAATCTGAAAACACATATTGAATGCTTTCTTAAAATGTGACTCCACTTTTGATCCCATTGAAGTAGAAGCTTATCTGATCCTTCTGAATCTGCATAACAAATTTCCTCATTAAGCTTCCAGCTCTGAAAACATCATCAGTGTTATCATTAGGAGCACAGCCTTTCTCACAGTACTTAGGAACTTGCTTTGCTAAAATCAGGAAGGGAGGTACTATGAAAATGGAAAATAACACAAAATAGGGAAAGTGACTCACAATATATTGAGTTCTTAAAAGGTCTTAGATAAAATGATAATAATTATAACCTTCACTTTCCAATAAGAACCAAACCTTTTCTTTAGCCTCAGACTGAATTTATTTCATGTCAGCTGGCTTCTGACTCACTGAAACATGTTTCATCTGCTCTAATATGGATTGCCTGATGACTTTGCTATGCTATGGAAACATATACCTCCCTGTAGAATTTCTAGAGCTAGAGTAAAAATATTAGTCAAAGGAGACTTCAGTCTTCCTTTTTTTGTTTTTCCTCATATGCTGCAATAGACACCTCATTTGAACTTGAGCAGTTTAAGTTAAAGGCTACATGATTGTCTTGTTTTCATGGACAACTGTGTTGGAAGGATCAATCAATAGGGACTTCAGTGTCTTTTGACAGATATGTTAATAAGGTTAAAGAGATGAAGAGAGCAGGTAGCTAGATATCACAAAAATACAGCTAAATACAGAAGTTTCAAATACATTATTTCATACAAGGTTGGTTTTTCATTTGGTTTTTGTTCGGTTTGGTTTTTCTTAACTAGTCACTTGCAGTACTTTGTTGGAGCATTACAAGATTTCCTGTGGTGCTTGTTCTAACTGAAATGGAGCTGTGTCACATAAATACCTAATGTGGAGATCTTGAGAAAAATCTGGATCAATCTGTTATGGGAAATAGCCAATGTACTGAAGCCAGCACCTGATGTGAATGCTCTCTCTTCTGTCATTGCTGCAACTTGTCTCTGTGCCTTCACAATGAGGCAAGACCCAGGCAGCCAGTCTTGGATCAGTAGTTTCCAAGATTTCTTTTCTCAGATCTGCTCCATGGGAAGAGACTTCACTCCTTATCTACCGTGTTATTTGTTCTTTCAAAAAACACAGTATAACTTCCAACTAACCAAATAACTTTCACAAATTATTAAGGAGCTCAGAAGTCCTTTTTGTTTGTTTGGTTGTTTTTTTTTTTTTTTTTCCTGAGTAATTGAAACTTTCTACTCTTATGGAACTTTAAATAGATAGCAGATCATTTAAGCACAGGCATAACTTTAAGCCATTGTCTAGGTCTAAAGGAACTACTGAAGATATAAATACTTAGGTGAGTGCTCTGAGGATTATGGAGTTGTGAGTCCATGCCTGGAAGTACATAAGCATTGCTTTCTCAGCTGGCATGGATGAATCCACAGCCACTTAGAGCCAGGAGGAAACAGGAGGTACAAGGATACATATTTGAACTCCTTCTCTCTCAGAAGGGTCCTGACTCAAAACCAGATATCACATGCATGGGAAACAGCCATGGATCTCCAAGGCTCTGCTGATCCCTCTGTAGCCCTGCACGGTACTAAACAAGCTTCACCCACCTACGCACTCAGCCTGGCAGAGGGAAGGAAAGGTTTTGTATGATGTTACACAGCCGTCAGAGAAGAGCCAGGTGACAGCAAGAGCTGAGTCTCTGCAACACCTACTACAACAGCACCTGGGTCAGTAATAAGGGCCCCTAGACACCACTGCAAAACACACCAAAATCTGCACTCCAGCAACTTGTATCTCAACACACAAAGCCAAATTATGGCTGTGGATTTTCCGGTGGCAAACTCAGCTGCATCTTTCAGAGCAGTGCAGAACCTACACTAATATGGAAAACAGAAAAACGTAGGAAACACAAAAGTGTCTGCACTTCTCACATTTCTCTGAAAAATTCCATCAGTCATTCCACTGCCTAAGCCTTAAGGATTTGCTGCTGGCTAAGAAAGAAAACATTCTAGGGTAAGGTGATGATGATAAAGGGAAAAGATCCTAAGTGGGAGAGAAAAAAATGCATTTTGAAACTACAAACAGCTTTCAACTTGGGCCTTTTGGATGAGAGACATTCCTCTCCTGAGTCTCAAAGTTTTTATAGGTTAGAGCCAGGACATGAAAAATATATTCTCTTCTCTCATCCAGTTCCCATCTGTGAGTAACCACAAGAGATCTGCAGATCAATTCTACTTAAAAAGATGCCCTTCAGGTTTTGGGACAGATCCTCTGAAGGATCCAGACCCTAAGGGTTCCGCAGTGAATGGCTATAAACACTTCAGAAGTGATGTGCAAAGAAGGAGAGTGGTGGGTTACCCCTGTATGTTAGAAAGCTAGAGTTTTGTGATGAGAATGATGAAGTTCAGTGTTTACAGGTAAAAGAGGAGGAAGGCCAATAAGGCAGATGTCATGGTAGGAGTCTGATATAGACCACCCAACCAGGTGAACAGGCAGATGAAATTCTCTCTAAGAAGCTGCAATAAGTCTCTCAATCGCCCCCTTTTTCTCATGGGGGACTTACCAGATGTGTGCTGTAAGTAGCACTCAACAGAGAGGAAACAGTCTAGGGCATTCCTAGAGTGTGTGAAAGACAATATCCTGACACAGCCAGTGAGGGACATGCCACTGGAACTAGGGAAGGTTGACAAGTCCCTTGCCTCCAAGTTGCACTGGAGGAGGTTTAGATTGGATATTAGGAAAATTTTCTTCACCAAAAGAGCAGTCAAGCATTCAAACAGGCTGCTCAGGGAAGTGGTTGAATCATCATCTCTGGAGGTATTTATAAGATGTGTAGGTGTGGCACTTGGGGACATGGCTCAGTTCTGGACTTGTCATTGATGGATCAGTGGTTGTAGCTGATGATCTTATGGGTCTTTTCCAAGTGAAACAGCCCTATGATACTGTGAGGAGATGAGAAGGTGACAATATCTGCCACATTGTTTGCACCACTCACTTCAGCAGTCACAATCCAGAGTTCAGTTTGTCTTCCACTGCTGCAGCCTCAGAAGGAAGAGGAATATAGACCATTACAGAGAGCCCAGACTGCAACAGACTTCCCAGATTCATCTCACCCTTCCTCTTCATAGAAGTGTAAATCATTTTCAGTGATCAATAACCTTCTAACTTTACTTCTGTAGCTTAATTAGTGCTATAGATAGTGTAAGTACTTCCTCTTTTATACAGAGAGCAGTCTTTAGATATAAGTACTACTTTTAAGGTAGATGACTAAAGAGAGTGGAAAAGTACTAACGGGTAACTGAAATCTGTAATAAAATAGTAATTGTTACAAATGTTCATACATAAAATAACCTATGCTAATGATTCCATAAGCTTGATTGATTCCATAGGCTTGTCTTCAAAGGCAAAGGCTTTGTTTAAAGCAGAACAAGAAACAGAAGAAAACTGGCTGTTCTCATTATAGCCTCAGATTTACTTTGTGGAAGAGACACAAAATTCCTTATCTATCCCAAAAAAATTAAAAGGATCATGTAACATATTCTGAGTAGTAATAAAAATGGCCATTTATTATATTTCACTTCTCATCAATAGGTTTCAGGGTCAGCTTTGCTTTTACAGAAGAGAAAATAATGCACAAAAGGTGGAGTAACTGCCCAGAGTGATCCATCAGGCCGACACAGATTTGGAAATAAATCCAAGTTTCCTAAATCCCAGCCGAGTGTTCTGTCCTTAGCAGTAAATGACTGGATATTTTAGCCACCAAAGGGCAACTTTACCCAATCATTCACATGTCTCTGAAACCAAAGGCCCTCTGAAAAACACTAGGTATTTACAGTTCTGTGGTCTCTGCAATGTTTGACACTTCAAGTGTTTGTAAAGACATTTTTAATGCAAATTAATGATGACCAAGAGAGAAATGGCTGGCCTCCATAATTAGTTGTAACAAAATTTGCCACTCAGATGCTTTCCTACGTATTAATATGGTTTTGAAGTTTTCACTCTGGAGGCTTGTTCTCATGAGGCTTAGTTATTTAGCCATTCTTTCATAGGCAAAATTTTAATTCAATAATACTTTACATGCAAAAACAGATTTGACAAATGAAGCATCTGTGTAAAATATATAAATTAAATTGCACATGGAAAAGGCAAACCTGAGGCTCTCTGAGAAGAGATTATAACAGCAGTATGATTTCAAATATAGCACTGATGAAACTTTTGGAAAAGTATCCTTCCTTTATTCATTAAAAGGTAACTTGTAGGCAGATGTCTACGCATTTTTAAAGTCTGGATTCTCATTTTCTTTACAGAGTAATTACTAAATAACAAAAGTATAATCACTGTCTGGACCATTAAACTTTGGCAAAGGTGACTGAAATAATCTCGGGGGAACCCAGAACTTGTTTAGAGCTGGGATATTAAGAGCAGTAATTAAGTAACACAGTGGGAGTGGGAGTCCCAGGAGAAAAAATGTTACAATGACAATTTTTATTACACATCTCAATTGCTTCTTACTATACGCTTTAGCTTTCTGCAGCAGAAATCTACCACTGTTTCAGACCTTCAGAAGCCTGAAATACTCCACAGATGTCCTGAGCCCTTTCTCTGGGCTGAGACCAGGAGGCACAGTATAATCATATCCACCCTGGAATGGTAAACTTGCCCTGGAACTAGGATTGCCATATTCAAACAGCCCAAAATTAATGGCTTTTTCTATATTAATTCTCAAACTATTCCAGGAATTACCTGGAAGACTGCTTATGCACCATGGCTGTGCATAGGACTTTTGAGCATTTTAATAGTGCAGGCAGACTAATTCTGTCCCTCTGCCTTTACCCCAGCACTGTTTATTTAGCAGATAAAACAGAACCAATATAGATCCCGTAGCAAAAACAAGATGGTTCTCAGGTGTGATGGACAAAGAAAGAATGGACAAAGAATGAACAAAGAAGAATGGCACATGGGAAGATAGGTCCGAAGTTCTTAACTGGGAAGACAGGGGTCTAGCAGTGTTGTAGATGAGCAATGTGGGATGCAAGAAGAGAGGAAGCCGCAATAGTCAAGCTACAAAAGGATGAAGGATAGATCTACTGGAAGGTATGGAGCAGCATCTGTGTTTTGCTAAAAACAAAAGCTATTAGGCAAGAGGAAACTGAAGTTCAGGTCAGCCCTGGGCAGAGGCTTGGTTAAAGATAATTCTGAGATCCAAGAAAAGTGGTGCTGTTCCTAGTGAGCAGAAAGGAAGTAGCAGGAGGGCAAAGGAGACCAGTACTCTTCATTAAGGTTATACATCACTACGCTGGATCCCCAGAAAGTAGAGGCAAGCACACATCCTGAAATTCATCTGTCTAGACTTAGATACCTGAATACCTGGATATTCAGGACAGAGAATCTCCCAGACATTGCCAGCTAGGAAGGAAGCCTGCAGTTTATCTTCCACATCATCCAGGATGAACATCCAACAGTCAGAAAAGAGCCGCAGAGGTTGAAAGAGAAGCTGTCTAAAGGTGTCTGGATGGAGAAGTGCCTCAGTGACACGCAGTGAACTGATCATCCCTGTCCTACTGAAGCTGGCCAGGCACAGCTTCAATGCATCCAAGCTCAGGAGTCAATAGTGGGTGCTAAATTCATTCAAGATGCCCTCTTGGCCAAGCATTTGTGGTTTGAGGTGCTGCAGTCCTGCAAGACCAGGATCACAGAAGCTACCAAGACCCCCAAAAAGTCTCTGAGAAATGAGTTGAGAGTCCCTCTACCCAATCATTATCTAAAGGACTGTAGAGAAAGGCCACAATGCCTGTTATATAGTTTAGCCAGCAGGATCTGGCAACCAGAAAAGAGCCTGGGAAACTATTCTCTTCTTTATGGAAGCAGTCAAACCAGAAAAATGTATGGACCACAGCAGTCACTCTTTCACATGACAGCACACAAGTGCTTTTATACTCAGATACGATTCTCATGCTGTATTCATCTAGAAAACTGAATTTTCAGAGGCATACAGCTCTTACATCTAAATAAGCAAGTTCATTAATGTCAGCATCTTGGTACACAATCACTGCATAACCACTGGAAGACAATCTGGGGTTTCTGATGAGTCAGGGACCATTTCCACTAGGCTATCTGGATACAGCCCCTCTGATTTGAATGTTTCAAAGATATAGACACAGTCAGAACATTCTGGTTGGGTTCAAGGGCAACCAACGGGTTCTGGTACTGTTCAGTGTTCTATTCCAGATGTGCCCATTCTGGGATGAATAACAGATTTGCTGCTAGCAATTTTTCTGTTTCTTAACAGAAGTCTAAAGTAGGCAAACTTCATACTGGTGGCTAAAGTTGTCATTTTGAAGTGTGATGTGGGTAGTAATATGATACATTCAGTTGGCCAGCAGCTTATGCTAATAAGTTCTGGGGATACTGTAATGCATACATAAATATTTTGGGAAAAAAATACATTATAATATTTAGCTTCACCTGGAAAATTATGGTGCAATTTAGTGTGTGTTTTACTCTGTTTCCCCATACTGACTGACAGTCACATGGACAGGCAGCATGCTGGGGATTTCATTTGTCAAGAATGTTCCTAGGGAAACTGATGTTAAGGACTGAGGAGCTCCTGGAAGCTTTTCATGCACTGAGGTGCCAAAAGAAAACAGGAGATCTAAAAACTGAATCCTGAAAGTGTTTGTGCTGGCAGCCAGCATATGACTCAAAGTTTGCTGTTATCTTTTCTCTCAACATGGAAATACAGTCCTGTAAGGACTTAAAGAGCACAGCTGCCCATCTCAAACACTCTTAAGGCCAGAAGAACTTAGCAATAAGACAAGCACAGAATGGAGCAGCAGGATGGCACTGACTGTAGGCCTGGCAGAGGCAAGGTCTGTTTGGTACATCCTGTTTAATGCATCTTTACAAAAACTCCCCCATGACAAGCTGTGTAAAAAAACAACTGCTTGTATGCATATCACCAGTGAAACAAAGATCACCCCAAATTATGGGACAGAGGGCATCTGTGATCACCACTGAAGCTCCCCCCCT
>WBNO01010202.1:43181-74761 GCA_013400575.1 Peucedramus taeniatus
GACTTGAAATTTGGACTGTAAGTTAAGCCACCACAATGGGAACTTGAGATAACTTCTGGACAAAAGTACCACTGTTACCTTTATCTCAGGCCTAGGAGGAGGTTAACAAAGATGGGGAAAAAGGATGCAGAGTCACCTCCCACCAGTCAAATCACAACAAGCCCTCATGCTCTACCAAACTAGAAATGCCTTCCAGGTCACTGTAATACTTGCTCTAATACATGCACCCTTTTATACAGTTGTTAACAAACTACAGCCACCAGTAATGATAGGAGTAGCTGTGGCTTGATGCTGCCACATCTAAATGAATATATTTGGAAGCACTTTAATAAATATTGATGAAAATCTTGATGGTGATAATGTTTCTGAGGCTGGGGTGTGCTGCAGTATATATGTACATATAAGAGTTAAAGTTTTGCTCCTGCTTATCAAAGCTTTAAACCTTGAACGGCTTTCCTCTCTGGTAGCTATTTTCCACACTATTCAATATCAATCATTCTGCTAGAGAGCTACAGACACCCTGTCCTTTCATGGACAACTCTGTTCTGCTTTGAAGTGTTTCACAGTCTCTACTTACCTTCTGAAAAATATCTTCAGATTTAAAAAACCTGATACACGTTCTGTCATTGATGGCACCAGCATTTCTTTGTGCTAATAAACATCTGCAGCTAAAGAAAATGGAGATTTACCTAAAATTCTCTTCAGAAACTGGGAAAAACTAGGATTAACCCCAATCTTACAATAAATAATGTATCACGCATTACCCTTTAGGAAAATAAGGAGACTTGGATCAAAGCACTCATTTGTATGAGATATTTTGTTCTAAAAAAAGCACTACTGTTTATACTGAAATAATGGTAATAAAGAAGCTTTCAGGTGGCCAAGGAGGGATTTTTATGACTCCAAGGCTTATTTAAAATACTTATTATTTATTGCCACTTGAAAAAGCTTTTATAGTATTACCATGCCTGATTTTTTCTCAAGGATCAACAAAAACATAAATATTTTCTGCCCTTTAATGTACATTTGGGATGAAGTTCTTCTGAGGATGCAGATACTACCTCAGCATCCTCACATTCCCTGACCCCATTCCTTCCCATCCCTAGGTGCCTCATTGCATATGCACAGGACCTTGCCTGTGGAAGAGTTTCCTCACTGCAGAGTGCTTTGGTGACTCAGAAATATAGGAGTGGAGGGAGGTAAGTCAGAAAATGGGCTGCAGTATTTTGGCCTGAATACAATAAGCACCCACACATGAAATGAAAGAGCAGTCCTGAGAAAGTACTTTAGTCTGATTTCAAGTTTGGGTGGGTTTCAACCTCCTCCATCCCAGGAAGTTACATACCAAAAGATTGTCCCTGATTTATATAGGGAAGGTTAGTTAAGCCTCTTTGTATTTAAAAGAATAAACCAATGTCATATTTACTGCCTCATCATGATTTAACAAGTAGTTAAATGCTTATCTATGTTTCTACAGACATAATTTTCTGCTTCAATGGTATTTCTTTGTCTGAAGTGGGAGGATGGTCCAGCTTCTCTCCTGTGCTACAACCTCATATGACCAGCCTTAAGTCTGATTGGAATGTACAGAATTAAAATATTCAGGTCTAAATCCATTCCCTAACATTCAACTAGGGATAAGGTAAATTAGATTACCTTACAGATTTTTTTTTCTTACCATTTGTATTCAAAATATAACCTCAATTAAGAATACTTCTGTCTACCAATTGTATGGCCACTCACAATGCAAAGTCAGCTCTGCTATTAGCCACAACATAACAGACAGAGCTTTCTATACATTAAATTAATTTTCTGCTCAAAATGGGAATCAAATCAAAATAGCAGTGTCAGAACAGACCAATAACTCCATACTAAGACACCAAAAAAACATAGTGACTAATAGCAGGGAGAGAATAAACCCCTCTAAATTCAGAAACTATTTTATCTCCTCTCTGACTCACTGATATCTTGATTCCTATTATCTATTTGCATTTATGACCAGAAATTAGAAAATCGTGAGAATTAACTAAAAATAGGCCCGCAAATGACCAGGTGAGTAACCATGCTTTGTCTTCCATATTCAAAAGTTATTTTGTCATAGTTTTAAAGTCCGTATAATTCCAGAAGGACAGCCATTCCCCTCCCATGCACCCAAGGATGATGGTATTCTTATCCACAGCATGTGAGTCAAGCCCTCAGTGACTGCAGTGCACTATGGAAGCAGAGATTCAGAGGATGGAATAGGGGCTGCTGCTGGCTATGGATCCACAAGAGGACAGCTCTTGAGGCTGCAAAGTGAGATGAGGCACCACCTCCTCCCTAGCATCACACTTCTTCCAGACAGAGAGAAAAAAAAAGGGAAACCTGATAGAAGAAATTTTATGTCTTCCTGTGCACAGAAAATTACTTCTACCCCTGGTAGAAAGTAGCAACCAATAGCAGTCTTAAATTGGAATAAACATTTCAGCACTGCTCGTTGCGATGGATTTTGCATGAACTAAAGGCATTATATGAACCATAGTCAATACCACACACCAAGTTACAGAGGCAAAGTTTAAAAAAAAAAAAACAAAACCAATGACAAAAACCCACTATCACACTATCAAAAACACAAACAAAAAAAAGAAAACCCCAAACCAACTCACAAAAAAAAAAAAAAAACAAAAAAACACCCCCCCCAAAACNTCAAAACAAACAAACAAAAAAACACCACAACAACAACAACAACAACACAAAATAAGGAACACTGGAAAATTCCAGGTATTTCACGGGAATTTCTCATTGCTGTGGGACTAGTTTTCTCCTTTCTTTTTTTGCACTTGTTTGTATGGCTCCTTGTTTTGCAGAAATCTGAGGTAATGATCAGAAGCCAAACATCTTTCTTGACTGGGAACCAGGTGGAACCTATAAGTTATTACAAGAGGTAAACAGAAATTTAAAGATGATATTCAGACATGAAGGTGATCCCCTGGGGATGCAGTACAAGATGAGAGAACAAAGAAAAGCCATGAACTTCTCACTACCTCTCTGGTGTCTCCTGGCTTTTCCTACAGTTGCTGGAGAGCCTCAGGCAACATTGAAAGCATTCAGAGTTCCTACCGTGAATTTCTCCTTAGTATCCTGGATACTTGGAGAGAACAATCATGCCAGAGAGAGCACATTTTCTCCTGAATAAAAAAAAAAAAAAAATCAGAAGTAAAACACTCAAGCCTGAAGATCTCTGAGTATACCCCAGCCCCATATGTCCAGAGTGCCTCATCTTACTGCTGAGAAACTCCTACAGTTCCCTGAACTCAAAAATTACTCCAGGCAAAATCCTGCAGAGTTAGAGCTACATTTACAACATATGCTACACAAAATATTAAGAGTTAAAAACTTGCTTTTATTTCTACATTTCATGGGTTTCTGTATGAAGATTTTGAGGAGGGAAGTAGTTTGGTTTTGAATGAGTGGAATGAAGCAGGGCCACAAATCCCTACCCCAGCTCATTTTTAATGATATGCTAAATCCAGTTCTCGTTCATTCTGCAGTCCCAGCCTTAACTGAGAAGGATTACAGATGGGTGGCACCAGTTTGTTGAATTCATACTGCAGAATATAATAACAATATCCACTCATATCCTAATGAATTTCCATTTATACAGTGTTCTCATTCCCAGAACTTCCAAAATAAAAACATATACATAGCTCCCCTTTAATTTGTGCAAAATTCCCTGAAAGGTATGCAACAGAAATATGCAAATATGGCAGGCAATACAATTACACCACTGAGTGAAAACAAATAAATTAACATAGTATTTAGCAAATCCTCTTACTTGGGCAAATCCTATTCTTTCAGACAAAGAAAGTGTCTCCTTTTTTTTTTTTTTTTTTAATAAAGAACTGTCTCTGAAAACAAAATGCCTCTGCAGGCATAAGCACAGGATTTCTTTTTAGTAATCACAGCTAAATTTATTAGAGCATTTTCTATTCCACCACATCCCAGTATACCTCCTGGCTGTTTTGCAAGCACCTGAGAGACTGGAGAGAGTCACACTTTCAAGCCTATAAATTGCTTTCTCTTTCAACTCAACTGGGTTATGATTTGCTTGAACAGAAAATTTCCCAGTTCAGAAAAGAGGAAAAAAAATTAAAGAGACTTTCAGCAGACTCAGAGGACAGAAAAGAGACAGCAAAGATCCTTTCCAATAATAAAGCCCTGGGTCAAAAAAAAAAAAAAAAAAGGTTGTTTTCACCAGCTAAGACTGCAGCACACTGTTTCTGTCTTGAGGCAAAGCCAAGGGGATCTGTTTTCACCAGGCTTTCCTAAGGGCTTTTTGGGAAATTGGGAATGCTTCAAGGACAGATCCAAAGCAAGATAAAGCAGAGAGCACACAGAACCTGGGGATATGACCCTTTTATTTGGACTAAGTGATAAAGTGTATGCAGGCTCCCATTTAAGTGTGATCTCCTGAGCAGAAATATGAGCAAGTGCACCGTGGAAAAGAGCTGGTGATAAATGCCAGATTCCCAGAGAGCACTGGACTTGCTCTGCCAGCCCCAGCCCAGCTAAGCCTGTGTCTGCACTGACAATTCAGTTGCCCTCAGTAGGCATCTGACAGTACCTCTGCTACCAGCAGATAACCACACAGGTAAAAGGAGCTGAATCACTCCCAAATAACCAACCTCCCCTTCTTCCTCCCAGGCAGCAATCTGCCTAAAACCAGGATAAGGATAGAAGGCAGTGAGGCTAAGTAAAGCTTAATTACAATTTTCATTCCCAGCTTTCAAACTATATGCATCTAAAGCCTGTAACACTTGGTAGAAATCTTTCAACCATGGATTCTATGATACACTTCCCAAGGACTTTTGCCACTAATTCAGTTTATTCTTAAGCATGCACACCTAGAAAAGACACACACATAAATTCTGTAGAAATTATTGGAGGTTTTTTTCCTACTTCTTGACCTATTTTACCTTCTTAGCGGTAATGGGTTATTTTTTTTTCTCCCTTGAGCAATGTGTTTCAATACTTGGTTAATTAGATTTTTTTCTATTTTGCATGGTGCACACTGAAGATAAAAAATGACAGAAGAAATACTGCTTTTAAAAAGAAAACAGAAAGAAGAGAGAAAGACATGCAAAAAGAAAAGAGAGACAGTGTCACTGCCGGCATTGAAAATGAACAACATCTGGAAAATCTATTTATATCTTGTTGTTTAAATTATCTTCAGTGTTTTCAAACCAAAAGTACACACATTTCGGTGAGAAACTCATACTTAAAAAGTTAATTTATCTTACATTGTAAAAAGATGCTCAGAAAGGAGCATACATTTTATGAAAAATATGGCTGTACCTTTCACTTCCAAGTCAAAGAGAACAGTGCTCAGAATCTTCCAGTGCTGAGATCAGTGCAGCTTTACTTATTTCAGTACAGTCAAAACCTGACAGCAGGATAAAAGTGTATTAGACATTAATACTAATAAATCTAGGAAGAAAACTGTGGAAAGAACATAAATATTTTGTTCTCTTTATATTCTTGACTACTGCACTCAAATATCACATTGGTTACAAGTAATCTCTTTTATTATGTTAAATTTTTGCCATTTTGGAAATTAAATTTTATTTTTCCTGGCTTAGGAACAGGGCTCAAAAAGAGAGGGAGAAAGAATTTTAACTTTGATCTTACTTTTCCCAGTGCCATACTTTTTGTCTCATATATCATGCACTCTTTTCTTCATGTCCTCTGAAGATTTTCTGAAGTCCAGAGATCTTTTGGTTTTATTTAACGTTTTTATTCCCACATGTAGTAAATGGAACTGAACCAGCTTTTTTGACAAAGATTTAATTCACAGATCATAAATATATTTAGTGGCAGCATTTTTGCTTAAGTTAATCTTGCCCTTCAAATAACTATTGTTTTGCTTTGTAAAGTCCATTCTAAACTAAGTTAGGTAATTTAGAAGAAAGCAGAAGAATACAATATTCACATATTTTGTTCAGGTTGATAGATTCATATTTACTTGAAATACCTAAAAAGCTTAAATATGATACAGCTGGTCCATATCTAATTAAACGTAGTGAGATTTTTTTATAAAAGCCTAATTACAAGATAATATCCTTATAGGAGAAAGTTTAATGCAATACAAGGAGTATTATTATAAGTGAAGATAGAAAATTAACAGTATTGGACTGTGCAGTACGTAAAGAAAAATCTTTCTTCTAACAAGTATTAGTAACTTTCACACAATTTGCCTGTTGCCATCAAACACAGCAAACACTAGTAAAGGAGGAATTCAGGCTTGCATACAGAACGAATTCTTTCTGGATTTCAATTAAAAAAAAAAAAGTTGTATGATGTATCTGGTCAACCATATGTTTCCCAGATAAGCTATTCTTTCTTCTCATTCAGTCCTCTTTCACACTGATGAAAGTTTTGAAAAGCGTTCCCACCTGGTCTTTTTTCATTGGCAATCCCAACCACCGTAGCCACAATAAACCCATGTGGTTAGGAACACCTGTGCTATAAGCATCTGGTATTGTACAACTCCACAAGTGGTGCTGTAAGCAACAGAGGCAGTCTTGCACGAGCAGTTCTTTCCTAAACAAAGAAGTCCTTGTCATGTATTTTAAATGTCTCATTCCTCAGGCAAACTCTCTATTGCCTTTTCCAAGTCTGTGGCATTTGACCTCAGTGCCTACTTCTACTTTTTATTAGCATGCCAAATTATTCCATGCCCCTAACACCCCCTTCCTTTTCCTTCAGAAAACATGTGGATTATGAAAAAAAAGACACATCATCAAAAACCTAGGGAAAAAGAAAAGGATCAAAGAAGAAATTGCAGATGAGAGCTTCCAGCAGGAAAAAAAAAAATATATATATACATTCTATCTATCTGAAATTTTAAAAGAAGCCCAATTACTAGCATCCTTTACCAAACAATACTTTGTTTGTTTAGAGAAACATACAGTAATAGAAATTGTATTTCCAGATGTTCATGCAGGAAATTCTAATTGTTTTTTAAATAAAGAAGGCTATTTGGGCAACAGAAACCAAATAGGGTTTGGTTCCAAAATAGGAGCGCTTACCTTTGTAACAATGCCTAAAACACTGTTTGCATTTTTTATTTGAGGACTTTTAGGAAATAAGGGACACCCACCACTCCCCCCAAGGATTGTCCAGAATTTAACAGCTGCCAGGTGCACAAATAACAGAAAATTTCCTGCTAGCATATGTTTTATATTTGCAATGTCACTGTTACTTGGCACATCTGGCCCATGTCAAAAATGCCTCTTTCTGATATCCCTTGAAAACCAACTATCTGTGTTGCAATATGTAAAGAATCTATAAAATGACCAAACTTCATTAAACAAGAATGGTAAGGAATTTTGTGATACATGTATACATTTATCAGTAGAGAGAACAGGACACATGCCAGCTTTTTCAAGGGGAATGGACAAAAGTACAGCACAAAAGAAAAACAAAGGAGCTAAACAGAATACTGCTAGAGCTTGCAAAGCATCAGTAAAATCTAAGCAATATATCAGCCTACCCTTCACCAGTTTCCCATAGCTTCCAGTTTAGATGACCTGTTCCAGAGAGCAGCCGCTCTACTCCAAGGGCTGCTCCTAAATACTTCGGTGGGAATTATGGTACAGCATCATGTGAAATAATCCAGGGGTTACCTCCCTGTCACCATCCTCTTGGGTATACCAGCATAAGTGTGTTTCTTTCTGATCCCACCAAATTCTGTGAAAATTAGCTGAGTTTAAAATAGAATGTTCTACCATTCCAAGTGTTTAAATTACCTGTATTATTCTCACAGACCCCTAAACTCTTAAATTCTTTAATCTGTACAGTACTTTGACTTAATTTTTAATATTTGATAAATTATTTATTGATTATAAGTGGATTTACCAATTTGAAAATATGGCTAATAGTTAAATTTGGGTACTATAGCAGAAATAAGATGTACAAGATGTCACTATTGAATTCCCTATATTTACAACAATTTACAAAGGGAAGACATATCATTCTGTTGATGCCAGTGTGTCACATCCTTTGAGGACAAAATACACTATTATTTACACAAAACATTGACAGCATCAAAGCCAGAATTATTCAAGAAAAAAAAAAAATTATATTTCACAGTTAAAACCAGAAAGATAAAGTCCAATCTGGGATATTCATCCTGGATCAGTCATTGACTGCCCTCATAAATGTAGGTGCTATTGTTTTTTCTACCTGATCCATCCCCCACACAAGGCACATCAGCCCTTCAGCCCAGTAACCATAGAGTCATAAAATTGTTAAGGTTAAAAGACTTCCAAGATCATCAAGTCTAACCATTAACCCAGCAGTATCAAGTAAAATACTAAACCATGTCTTTATTGTCACTAAATGTCACTATGTCACCAAACCATATAATGCAGCTCATGCCTCAGGCTGTGCCCGGGGTTTGCTGGGGCTCATCCCTGATGTTTGCTGCTTGTCCACTCTGTGCCTGCCAAGTTCTGCCTGTGGCTTCACTGCTGCTTGGCTTAGCTGTAAAAGCCATTCTTTGTAGGAGAATAGCACCTACCAAACTCACCATATAGAGTACAGAGTGACCTGGACTTTCAGAGCCATGAAGAAATAATAGGATGTAAAAACCTGTAAGAAAAAAATATAAAAAATACCCCCAGCAGATCCTAGAATGAAGACAAGGAAAGCATTTACTTTAACACCATCTTTCTCTTGGCAAAGGATGCTGATTTCTCACTGTACTCCTTCAAAGAGACCTCCACCATCAATCTTAGAACACAAAGGGCAGTGCTATGAGGAACATAACATCTGGGAAAGGGTTAAATACCACAAAATATGCATAACAATTTTAACTTAGATTTTATTGTTGAGACCTTTTCTGTGCAGTAACATTCTTTTTTTTCTTTTTTTTCTGCTTAGATCGGCATTAACAATAATTATTTCATTAGAATGTTTAGGTTCCAATTATATAAATTCTTAGTCTTATATGTAATAATTCTTTTTCTTCTTTGAATATAAAAGCAGGCACAAGAGGTTTTCCAACTCAATTAGACATTAACTGAAATTCACTTTTTTACATCTGCTAGCTTGGGTAACCTGTAAATCTGTAAAGTAGGATTGCATTAAACAACCATTTTCAACACAGTGGTCAGCTGGAACCAGAAACTTATTTCCAGCTAATTCCAATAGGGTATTACAGAAATCTCAAACTAAAATAATTTATAAATCAAGCAGGTCAAAGAAATGCAGCTGAATAGTATGACTCAGCCAGCCCCAAACTTTACAGCTTAAGCCTTCAGTCCTGGTACTTAAAGTCATCATTTCTGAGCTTCTGGTTATCCACACCAAGCAGAGCAAGTATGGCTAGGCTGAGTCACTTAGCTAATTGTTAAAATTATTATTTTTATTGATAGGCAGTGTGCTGGCATGAAAAAGCACAATGCTCTTAACATTACAGCATACTGGGAAGTGTTTGCATTGATAGGCAGTAGGTGATGTCAAATAAAATCAACTTTCTCTGCAGTGAATATAAACCATGAACTTTCTCCATCACCTTTTCAATCTCCTTCAGATAAATCCTGAACTTTGTTTGCATACCATAATTGAATTGATGACAAGTCCCGTTTTCATATCAAAACATATATCTCCTGGGAGGAATCAGGGAGTAATCAATTACAAAGATTGGTGTTAGTTTATCCCCTACATGACATGACTCCTTACACAAACTCATTGACCAACACTTGAGATCAATACAAGCTTTCTTCTTCCTCTCTCTGTAATTTGCAAGAGAGATTAGCAAGGAAAGATTCCCATAGAAATTGGTTAGTGAAATAGCAGGCAGAATGCAGTTGCATTCTTCCTTAACAATAATCTTTACGAAAGAAAAACCTTTCAACGGGGAAGCCTTAAAATACAAATCCACTTATGGCAAAGGAAAACCTCAAGGTCTCCTCTTCCAGCAAAGGTCACACTCACCCATCATTCAAACCGTGACAGCCAGGATTTGTCCTATTGGCTTGAGCTTAAACCAGACAACGTAGCATAAAAAAAAAAATGAGACTGACTCAAAATCAAAGCTCAGAAATTCCCTCCTGGATACCCTTGACATTATGCTTTGTTGCACCCTCCAGTTTCCAAAATGTGTAACCACAAACAGGAATCATGGCACCTGCCAGCTGTGTAGCACATCACACTGATGATTTTACCTGCCAGCAGCTCAGCAAGCTTGGCTAAGGGCTGCATGCCCCACGCACCCCCAGAGACCTTGCAGGTGTCTGCCACCCACACCTGCACCTCTGCTCACTTACAATGAGACCCTTCTCACTCTTCTCTGCAGCTGCATCAGATCCTGCACCCTAAAGGGGAACTGCCCATCTCCCACAGACAACCCTGATTACCCTCCAGTTCCAAAAACAGGGAATCAAGCATAGATGTGGATATTCTGGGGATCACAGCAGCAAAGGTGAATAGAAAGTGAAAAAATGATCCTGTCTGCCTGGCACTGAAATCAGTAGAGGACAATTCCTCTGTCCTTGTCATGCTACAATGGAATAAAAAAAAAATTTAGCAGCATATTGGGTTTTTTAATAGTAATGCCATGATTTGCAGCTATGTTTAATATTTTAAGATAACCATTAGACTGGCACAAAGTTAACAATTAAGTTTAATTATATAAAATTGAAGACACTTTTGTTTGAACATAAGGGCAAAATGTTCAGTCTGTGAAGCCTGTTTAACTGTTACCTCCAGTTATGAGCTTTAGGTTTATCTGCTTGAATTTGCAAGAGTGCAAATCTTGAAAAAATAACAATTACATTGTGAAGAGCAAAGACACCCCTGTAAGAGAGGGAACACATGCTAATGAAACACAGGGGAAAAAACGCCAGTGCCTCAGATTCTTCACTAGCAAAAGAGCATAGTTGCATTGATCTCCGTAATCTCTTTTGTTTAGCTGCAGCCATTTACATCAGCTTCATAAGCTGTCAATATCATTAACACCTCTTAATGTCTTGAAAGGTGATTGATTTTCATGCAATTTGCAAGTACAAAGAACTGCAGAAGCCAAGGTGCTCATTGTGGCATCTGACCTTAGATCTGTTTCCAGGACTTAATGAATCAAAGATCACTGTGCAATGCATCCATCTAAAAACTGCCAGTCCTAACACGAGAGATGGTAGCAGTCAAATAGTATAAAATAAAAAAACACCAGTTATAGGTACACTGGTGATTTAGTGTCAATGTCATTGTACATAGGCTTTTGAAGACAAATGCCGTAGAAGAAGAAGCATTTTTAGAGCACAAGGACTATAGAATGAGGGAGCTGTGTGAAGCACATAGAAAGGAATGCAAATAAAGTTATAAAAAGGAAGATAAGTGTTCACTGGATACTATTAGGATTTACAAAGACAACTAAGCATCTTCACAGCTGACTCAGGTGTGTGACTTCAGATGATTTTCAATACCTTTAATTATCTCCATAACATTAATTTCACAATCCACATGTTAAAATATTTAGGAAATTCTGGGCAAGTGGGTTGATTGCATCTAGGTTTTTTCATTCTTTTTATAATTTTAGGATTCATTTTCCTTCCTATTTCTAGGATAATTACAATACAAACAATCTTATATCTATCCTGTGATAAGATTTCTGAGACATTTCTTATAGGTGGGTATTGTTTATGTGAGAGATAGCACAAGCACAGGATATTGTTTGATAACCCCTTCCTTACTCTAAAAAAATATCATTATAGCAGCTTTCAAGTGCACTCAAATAATAAGTGAATATTTTTTAAGAGAAAAATAAAAGTCACAGGAGACATTTTTCCTCAAGGATTTGTAGCACCTTATGAAAATGTCTTCTGTGTTCTACCAGTCTTTATTACCAATGTGCCTTAAAAATCTTGATGAGAAAGAAAATGTGCACAGGGTATCCATGATGAGGATTAAATATTCTCAACCCAAACCGTTGGAATAAATTTCAGAAGCTTAAAGGACAGACATTTAAATGATGTGAGAATTGAAAGATGAAAATTACCTGGTGGGTAGTCTGCATTTTAAGGTCAAACTAAAAGGTTCTGTGGTAAGCCAGACTGAGTTTTTTTCTAGGCAGTGTCTCAAGTCTTTCACACCAGATCATTCTGTTTCTCAGCCAGTGAAAAGAAAATAAACTAATTCAGACCCTGCAGCACATTTCATTTCAAATTGACTGGTGATTAACTAGTGAAACATGTACACAAACCAGCCCATATGGGCACTGTGATTTTTACAGCATTATCTACTTTCCCAATCCAATTTATTTATACTGAATGAGAATTTATTGATCCTCAAGAGCTTATTAACATGTGAACAAATTAAATGATGCATTAATTAACCCAAACACTGGAAGGATTTCCAGATTGCCATCTCTGGTCTAGCTAAAATTAATTTTCTGAGCAGAGGCTTGTTAATGACAGATTATCTATAAATAAGATCACAAGTTTAAATAAAAGAGAGTTTCCCCAGCATACAAAATTTTAAAAATATGGAAATACAAATGCCACATCCAAAAAATGTCAGTTATTATCAGTACCTTGCAATTCTGGCATTCACTCAGTATTTGTGTTATATAAACAAAACAGGCAACTTAATTAACTGCTTCTGGTTTCCTTAACACAAGTAAACCTTGAGTATTTTAAAATATGAACATTATGCACACCAGCATAGAAACATACTGGTGGCTCTTTCAAAGATCACAGAATCTGTCACAAAACTGTTCCCAGGCACACAGGTTTTCCTCTGTTTCTGTCAGGTATCAGCAGAGACCCAGGCAAGATTTCCTAGCCCCTCAATGTACAAGGAAGGAAAATAAAGGTTTCAACTCCAAATAGAACAGTGTTCACCAGAAAATTCACTCTCCTTTTGGAATATAGACCCACATTCAGTATCCATCACTGCCATATCCTTATCTCTCCATCTGCACAAGTCCTACTGGACAGGGGCATTCTGTATAAGGTCACTGTGCATTCCAGGCTTTCTTCACAAATACTATTCTATCTTACCTTGTTTTTGATGGGTTTTTGTTGTTTTTGTTTTGGTTTTTTTTTTTTTTTTCTTTAGTTTGTAAAAGGTTACTCTGCACTCTATGAAAGACAAGAATATTCTGAAATGGGCAGTCAAGGACAAGTTGCCTTGCTCTTATCAGGCTTGCCAAAAAGCACAGTGCTGGATATCAAAGAGCATTGTGAGCCTAAATATGTTTTTAATCAATGAGAATTTTAACATTTTTCAGCTACCTGTAAAAAAACCCAAGTGTTTTGGGTTTGTTTTAACCTTTAAAAATAATTAAATTAATTCTCAAAGATAAAATCTACATTTCAACTCAAACATTTGAAACCTTATTAACATCAAATTTGAAACATTCCAGCTAGTTTTCTTCCCCTTTGCGTATCCTAAAAACTTGATGAAATGAACCCCAGCTCACCAAATGCTAGTTTGTGTTTCTTTATTAGGAAAGTGACACCTTCATTCAGTGCCACTGCCAATTTCCTTGAAAATCTAGTTTTAAACATTATATAAGGATTTTCTGAATGCTGAGCTTCACGGTGTGGGCTGAGCAGCTGAGAATCTTCCCCCACATACACAGAGGTGTCTGTGTATCATATGCCTGCTTTAATCCAAACCTCCTTGCTCCCTGCCTATCCCTCTCTTGAGCCTTATTAGTAGAACTTTTAGATAACTTCAGCATTACCTGCCAGCCAAGTTTCTGTACATGGGTTTTTTCCTCATTCAGCCTGTCAAGAAAAAAGGAGGCACTATTGAGAACTTCTGGGCTGATTTGAATATTCAAATCTACCGTGCTTGGAGGAGCTTAAAAGTAGGGGGGAAATAGTTGGATCTGTTCTACATTTATTGTTAAAAAACAGTAGTACAGATTCTGAGAGAATATGTGAACAACAGAACTAATATGATTCAAACAACTAAGTGGGTGTAGTGGATGTGCTTGAACCCCTTAATTAAAATAGCCACAGTTTGATACAGACTCCAAAGGAGGCAAAGGCCTGAGGCATAGCCAGGCCAAGAACTCTTCCAGAAATCCCACAAATTGACCCAGTGAGCATCAGTGCACATGAGCTTGGAACACTGTGTGACCAGCACATGAATAGCAGATTCTTTTTCTAAGACTCACAAAGAATACTGTCGGTAGAAGAAGTCTAATGCATACCCTTCCCATGCAATTTAATTGTTAGCCAAGCACTTTATCCCAAAAATATGACAGCTGTCAATAAGTGAGCCTTCTTTGAGCTTTCTACACAGTAGTGTGGATGCATGGCAGTGGTCTCCCTCACTGCTGGGACACTTCTCCAGTTTTGAGATTCTTTATCTGAGGCTGAGATCCTTCCTTACCCAAGGCAGAGACCCATTATTCATAACAGATTCTTCGTAGGTTGCTGATAACATGCTAAATCATCACTAATGAAATTCACACATTTCTTCCATTAGATATAAACCACTTTCCACGCCTGAGACTAAGATCAGACCTAGCTTGACCTAAGCTCCATCAGGAGTTTAGAAAGTAAGGGGGTCTACTCAGCCTCATGACTCAACAAGAGGGTGGGCCTTACCCTTTTGCATCTTCAGTCTCTGTGTAATTCACTCTGAATCAGTTATTACTGAATTTTCCTTTTTGTGTTTCTTTCATGTAGTAAAAAACAGAGTGAACCTTGCCATGGAACTTTGTCAAGTCTCACTTTTATAAGTTCATATTAAAATTACTTTTGCTAATACCATTGATGGCAATCCTACATCACTCATTCACATTATGAAAAACACTTAACTGAAGGGAGAAATAAAACTCAACAAAATTAGTAAAGTTTCTTTTTATCAATAGTTATTCAAAACAGCATTTAGCCTTTTGGAGGAAAGCTTTTATGCTTATTATTCCATTGTTAACTAATTGGCTGCTTTTTTGGCAGCTATTCTTCTAACACCTTTGTTAAGCACTCAGATGACAGTTGGATGTCATGTAAGCTCAGCATTTTCATACCAAAATCCACCCCTTAAATTTCCTTCCCAGTTCTAAGGGATTTCTGTAAGTCATAGAGAGGGTATAAGATTCCCACCAGATCTTTATGTTCCAAGGAGGTGGCCAGCTGTGAAAACTAGGAAATGCTGATTCTGAAGCAAGTGCTCCACAGAGGAGTAAGCACTGTCATGTAGCAGCCATGGTAAATGTCACTAATGGGGTGGGTGGTAGTGCCTGGATTTTGTACGCCTCACCATGCACAGCCAGTGCTGAAGAGGTTTGGAGGTCATTGCTGCTCAACTAAGTGCCTGTGTTCAATTAGACATTTTTCAGTGACAGCGAGACAGACAGGTGGAATGAGTTGATTTAACTTTAAAATCACCCCCCTGTGTGTTTTTATGTCTGGTATTTTCATAGGTCCTTGCTTCCAGTGAGAAAAATTGATAGAGCTGGCATTTGTCTGGAAAGCAGAAGACTGGAAAAAATCATGTGTAACTTGTCTGAAAGTTTTTAGATATTGGCAGATTTGAAAGAAAAGAGAAATTAAACGTAGCTTGGTAAGCACTAAGATGACAAATCACATTAACACCAACAAGTCTCACAGCCCACTAAGAGAAGATCTAAAAGCAGAAAGAAGTGTGCATCAAATATCTAAGATCCTTTTGTCTATTCTTCACACATTTCTGGGGCAAGGGAATTACTTGTGATTAGCTTTAATCTGTCTTTACTGGCTGAAACTCATTATTGGAACACTTCTGGTTTAGTTTAATTAAAAGAAATCTAACTTTCAGACTGTGAAACCATTCTTTGATGTGAGACAAAATACTACAAATGAGGGGAAACATAGAATTATGTCTGAAATGCATTTTTGGTTCAAACTAAAATGCTTATGGAGAACGACTGAAAATTTTCTGAGGTCTGCTGCTAAATCATTGTGAAAAATGATTGTGAATTCCCTAACATAAAATCACTTTCAGTTTCTTCTTATATCACCACTGTTATCTTGCCTTGTGACAGACAATAATTGTCAAACTTCAAGTCCTTCCTACTTCACTGGTAAAGAATCTTTCTGAACTACAGTGGTCTCAGCAGGATAGTAGTACCTGATTAGCCCTCTTTCAACCTGGTGGCTATTTCTTAGGAATAATGTAATCACTTTCCTACAAAATCTTTAATTTTTAAAGGTCTTGAGCAGGTAGGAGATATAGCAACTCTAAACTGATACTGCTTCACTGAACCAAGGCCAGATAAGAAGCTTGTCCAACAACACCTTAGGATGTTGTCCAAGGAGTCCACCTATTCCCCAGAGTGGTACTGAATAACATTAAACATTTATATAATTCCTGTTACAAACGAGTGGCAATCCAGTGGGGAATTATTTCAAAGATCTCTGAAGAGTCAATTTATTGCATCCCTTGTGCAGAACACTAATAGCTGTTATCAAAATAGGATGTGCTCTGAAAAATGTCAGCACAAAACTAGTCTCTGTTTACAGTAGTTTTGTTTGAGAATTGTTGGCAACTAATCTATATGCCCAACATAATAAAACATTCAAGTGTAAAGTGCCCCAGGAGTAGGCCCACAGAAAGATAGAGAGGAGAAGACTATGTGACTACTGTTGGGTCTTCCAGCAGTTTTGATTTGTGGCGGCACTTTTGCCATTTTACAGCAAATAAACTCAATACCACCATAGACTGAGTGCTTTTGCTAGCAGTACCCATTTATAAGGCATGTGAAGTTCCCAGAGCCTCAAGTCATCGTTATTAAATCCTGTGGGAGGGAATGCAGATGCAACTTTCTCAAGAGAAAACTAAGTGGTGTACCAGCAGGCATCTCTAACAGTGGCTGCAATGAATAACAAGAACTGACTTTTATCTGGAGATTTTGCAATCTTGATAGGTGCCATCTGTGCTTTTGTGCATGAATTCCTCCACTTCCATACCCAGAAGGTGAAATAACAAGATAGAATGAAAGTTAAAGAGCAAAGATATTAAGTAATCAAAGAGGATGAAACATCTTTTGACCTGTTATGTTGGGTAATTAACCTATATTGCTAAAAACTAACTGGGTTGTCTCCCTGGCAGTACATTTTGGAAGAGAATTGCTGGCCATATAGGCACCTATACAAACATTAACAGCCCATAAGAGGGGGACAGGCAATTCCTGTTCACTCAGTATAGACAGGTAAACTTGCATGAAGAGGGCTTGGCAATTTGGTCCGTAAAAGGGACCAAAATAATTCATATCCCAAAGTAATGAACTCTCAAGATCTCCCACAAAAATGCTCTATTGGATTCTGATTTCATTTGCACTAGTAAAAATTATTCAGTTCATGTCAGCAGAGATGAGAATATCTCTCTGTTGATTAGGAAACATAAATGTCCTAATGATGATTTCACATTATTTTTTTGTTAAAAACATTGTTTTCCTTTGTTGTGCAATATTTCACCCTTAGAGAATCTGAATCCGGAGCTCCAGGATTGCAGGGGCAATAAACCACAAATGCTACCTGTGTTGTCTGCATTGTCTATGTTGTACAACTGCTGTGAATCTGGCATCCCTCCGAGTCCTGAGTCTAGTCTGGCTTCCCAAGTCCCCAGAGAGGACCAAACTTAAAAAGTCTCAGTCTCTGCTAGAAAGAGCTGCTCTCTCACTGTGTTTGAAAGCCCTAACCTGCATATCATGGTCATGTCTGTAAGTGACAGTCTTTGCTGTTTGTTAGATACTCCCTACCTGGATAACTGTGTCCCGCTGTGGGGTACACAGCAGAAGGAAAGCCTGGACCTGTTGGAGCAGGCCCAGAGGAATGGCAGAAAAATTAACAGCTGGACAGAACACCTCTCCTGTGACTGAAGTCTGAAAGAGTTGGGGTTGTTCAGCTGGGAGAAGAAGAGGCTCCAGGGAGGCCTTATTGAGGCTTTTCAGTACTTAAAAGGAGCTACGGAAGATGGGGACAGGCTTTTCAGCAGGGCCTGTTATGATAGAATGAGGTGTACTGCCCACAGTGTTGTATTTTTATTTGGATAGCATTGATCTGACCACAAGGGCTTCGTACTTGTCACAGCATCCCCAGCAGAACTTGACACCTATCTCCACTCTATTTTTCTGCCTTTTGACATTTGCAATCAATATTTGCCTTATTTGTTAGCCTGCTGCCATTGCAGTTCTTCCATCACAAATCCAGCCGTTAAAGAAACATTATTAGAAAAGGTTTGCTGTAAATCTTACTTGTCCTAATAGCAATCCGTAGACCAGAAAAGCCAGGCTGTTATAATCCCACATGGGACGGATGTTTCCCCTTTTAATTTAACAAACTTGAAAGAGTAAGACTGATGGGATCTCTTTTTTCCCCTTTTAGTCATCTTTCTTCAAAGTTCTTAGGCAGCAGCATAGAGGTGCTGAAAATTTTGTCCAGGTTATGCCTCACATCCTCTCATAGGAGCATTCAAGAACACAGCACTGTAAATTTTCAATTTTTGACCAGATGTGTGCTTGTCTCAGAGCCAACAGGCACTCCTGACAGCCATTCATGATGTGCAGTTATCTAATGAGCTGGAAGTTCATCTCTAAATGGTTCATCTGCAGTGTGATCAGGGGGAGGCTGGTGCATCAGGTCATGATGCCATGGGCCACTGAGGAAAGAGGGTGGAAAGGAGCCAGTCATCAGACCACTGCATTGTTTGTACAGGCGGCATTTGGCCTGTGGCAGAGGTCAGCTGCTCTTTCTTGCGGCACAATTTGCAAGGAGAGAACACGTGAGTTCTCACACAAACTATCCTCTTGCTGGTGTGAATGTTTATCATTCTCAGCTCAAAACTGAAACTGTGAATGCAATCCCATCGCACTTGTGAAACCTTCTGGAACAACAAACCACTCCTGCCAACAAAGTGTAAAAACCTGCTTTATAACAAATGTAACATTGTCAAAAGAGGCAGAAAGGCATCGGCAATTACAGAGTTAAACACAATAGATTAGGTAAATTTGAGATGTAGTAAACTCAACAGTGAGCTAAATCCCCTTCACCACCTCTGTTCTTTCCCAGATAGGTGAGAAGGGCATACAGCCATTCCCTCTTGTAAGAACCAGAATGCTTAAAATGGAGCCGCAAAATTGCAGTGCATCAGTATTAAAAGTTCAGAAGAGCATTGCTGTGTACAGAAAGAACTAACAAATCCTGAGGGCTGACATAAACTGTGTAAGAACCAAATGTCTAAGCATTAGAAATCCAGAACTTCTGCTGTGAGCTTCAGTTTTGGAGACTGGAAGCAATGAAAGAGGAAAAGTATCTCTGTGTAGTTGTCAGGCAAAAAAATATCATAAATCTTTGGTGTGATACATGCTTGGAAAGATCAGTTCCAGAACCCATTTCAAATACGTACGGGAAAGAGGAACCCCAAGCAGAAAACTAGTTATACAATGAACAGATGGATAGTGGCTTTAAAATCTCACTGAAAATATTGAGGTATTTCCAAATCACTTATGTTTTGGAATGGTGTTTAATTGAAATTTGTGAAAACGAAACCAAAATTTTAAAAATCTCTTTTTTTCTTTTAATATGGTAGTGACCAATTTACAGAAACAAGATTCTTAGCTTAGATTTAGGTAGTTTTGTCTGGATGACTAAAGTTTGTAGTCACGAAGTTGTGCATCAACAGATTTCCCCACCCACCTCCCATGACTCCCAAAGCACATGTAAAGTGGGTGGCAATGACTCAGTTCCACATCTTTGCAAATCAGCCTGAAGTCCTCTCCTTTCCCTGCCCCTTTGTCCCCTTTGTGCTGCAGATCAGTCAGATAAGGCCCTGGGATGCAGAAGAGCCCTTCAAGTGTACTCACAGCAGTGCTTGCAGGAATCAGCCTGTGCTCATAAGAAGTTCTTGTAAATAATTGAAGAGATTAATGATGTGGAGCCTCATGCTCAGGAGACTCAATATTTAACCATTAATCTAACACATGCTTCACTAAGGCACAGAGCCTATTACAGATAAAACTTAAGAGGAATATTTATTGATCACTGCAATACTTCTGTAATATTTTTAATTGCTAGTTTTTCTTTGCAGTAATAGTCACTAGAGCTGTGAAAACAGCCAAGTAGATCTGGTAACACTAGTTCAACTAATTAAAGTTTAAATTAGTTTGATCTCCATGTCTTTTTGCAGTTAATTATCACTCTAATACCTACAACAATAAAGTCAAATTTAATCCATGAATCACACTGGATTATCTCGTGATAATAACAGCAATAAAGGAAAATGATACACAGTGGGAACTTGGTTCTCCGAACCAAACAAGCTATCAGGAATAAAATACTAATGAATAATACACTTCATTAAAGACAAAACACTACTCCCCATCAAGAGTGCCATCAAATTATACAGCATTACTGACAATGGTATCTGAAAAAACATATCATAGACGTGAAATACTTCCAAGAAAAGGGCTGAGTCATCTGTGTGCTTTTTTTGCTGAAAAATAATAATTTCAGCCTTGGAAAGCAAGGAGCTCTATAACAGCAAGAGCAAACTCTTTAAATATTTCCCTACATGTAGAGTGGATGATAAGAATCAGTGTGTCATGCTGGGGTTTTTTCCCTCTTTCATTCATATTTAATTTTTCTTTTAAACTCTGGGATTTCAGGCAGTTTATAGATTTTTCCTTACAGAACAGAGGCCAAAACACAAGATGTCCAGAAACTAAGCTGCTCACTTAGCCAGAATCAGACTCCGTTTTGTTCATTCTCCAAGTAGTTTCATTATTTGGAAATTTTGGATGGACTGTGTTCTAGCTTCAACTAGACAGCATGAAAGTACCCTGCTGCCTAATCTCTTGCTTTATTGCCCAAAGGTTGGGGTACTTCTAACAAAGAGGTTTCAGCCTCTCAGGGCTGTACTGCTTGAACTACTGCTATCCCTGTGCTAAGGGCAGTCCAGCCATTACAGTGGCTAGCTTATTTCCAACTGAAATATTCAAGAAACTTGCTGATTAGCATGTGCAGTTTTCACATCATCCCTGGACTCCTAGGTCTCCCCATGCACATTCTAAGGAGATAAAAAACATTTCAGAGCAGGGATCAGATTTATCACATCAGTTTGCATGATGACCCTGGTAGTTTATAGCATTAAACAAGCTCCTTACTCTGCATATAACTTTAGGTCACCTCTCTGAAGGGCCTGGTTTTCCAGATGCATTACACCAAGCATGGCACAGACTGGGCTTTGAATTTCACAGGAGCACGTAGATCAGGGATATTTATTTTCTCTGTTGGGAAACACTCTGCAATGGACTGTAAGATAAAGAGAAGACATTTCTTACCTGCTCTAACTCATGTTTTATGATAAGCTTGGAAATTAACAACATATTGCTATTTAGGCAGCTAGCTAAGATAGTGATGGAGCCATCTCCATGCTTATAGGGAGGGATTGACCTCAATTAATGAATTATACTTTAAGCCATTATAGAATACATCTCCTACTGTGAATTACCAAATTAATGATCCACAAAAGTGACAACATATTAATTATCCCAAGAGCTGTGGCAATGTTAATGAGGCAAACTGAACACAGAGGAGAAGGCAGTATAGCATTTCCTTCTTTTTTCTTCTGGGAATTACTTTTATTCAGGATTTGGCATAAGACCAATGATTGTGCAGATTGTTATACTTTTGGGTTACATTCTCTAATCACAGTGGGCATTTGTAGGAAGTGAACATAAGAAAGAACATAAAAGTTGAACATTAGGAAAATGCCTTCTGAGCCCTTTCAGTGGGAGTTAAGAGAAATGACCATGGAGACTGGGATTTATAGAAAATCCCACTGCAGTTCACCCCACAGGCTTACCCTTTGGAAACACCTGATTGCCTTTACCAGTCCATTGACTGCAGAGGAGCCAAAGATGGTGGCACTCCTCAGGTCCTACAGCTGTGTGGAAGGACAAGGATCACCCACCCAGCTTGTGTGAATTTATAGTTCCCCTCCTGATTCCACCTGATTCTGGCTGAGTTTGGACAGTCTCTTTAGATGGGGCCTTGAATTCAGGAGAAAGTCCCATGGTGGAAGTTAAATATCAAAATGATGGAAAATTGCTGCCTAGCATTCTGTGTTAAACCCCTCTCCTATTCAGTGGCTCCACAACCTTCTTGAGCAGTTCATTCTAATGCCTGACAATCTCTACCATCAAGAAATCCATCCTAATGTCCAGTCTGAATCTCTCCTGCCAGAGCTTGAGGCTATGTCCTTTTGTCCTGTCACTGGTTGCTTGGAAGCAGAGGCCAACCCTCACCTGCTACACTCTCCTTTCAGGGAGTTGTAGGGAGCAATAAGGTCTTGTCTCCAGGCTAAACACCCCCAGCTCCCTCAGCCACTCCTCATAGGGCTTACCCTCTAAATCCTTCACCAGGAAGGAAGGAGTAAGTTGAGAAACTGTCACCTAACAAAAGTAAATAGAGGAATAAAGTAAAATTTGCAATTCTTTCAGTTCAACACAATCTAAAGGTCTTTTCTGAACTCTGTGAAGCAAAACCAAAAAAGGTTATTTGCTAAATCCTCTCTCAGTTTCAAGGAGAAGATGCACATCAAAGACAAAGTTCATCTCCAGTTTTCACAACTAACTTTCCCACAGGTAATTATTCCTGTTAAGACAACTCATTACTTCTTTTGATCTTCTTGAAGCAGTGAGGAGATAGCTTAATATGCATCCTTTTTTATCTAGAAAGAATTTAAATGCAATTTTCTTGATCTATTCCCAGCTGATTTGTAAATAAAACAAAAGTTATTCAAGGAACACACAATCTTAAAAAGCAATGTCATCTTGCATTAGAATTTGAAAAGAAAAAAGCAGCCAAAAAGATTACAGAATTTCACTGCATTGTGTTGTTTCAGAGCCAGCAAGAAGGCATCCAGCATAGTGAGCCAACATTTTTTCTTTGTTTTTATCCAGCTCACTAGGAAAAAAGAGCAGAAAGCTAAGCAGCCCAGGGGACAGCCAATCCAGACCATATATGCAACTGCTCTCTGGACAGACCATATATGCAGACCATATATGGTTGCATATATATCTCTGTCCAGAGACCAACTGCTCTCTGGACAGACCTATCCAGACCATATATGCAACTGCTCTCTGGATTTGGGGGTCAGCAGGGCAGAGGGGCTCAGCCAGGGGCCAGGGTGGTGCCTCCTACCCTCACACTAGCTCACCTGGCCGGGAGCAATGGGGCCAGGGAGCACCAAAATTTCCCTGGCTAGGTGAGGGAGGGGAGAGCCTCCAGGAAACAAGGGAAGACTGGAAAAACAAGAGGCAGGGAACAGGGCCAGCTGGCCCATCTTCCCAAATGATTTCATATGAAGGTTTGGATAGAACCAATAAATTATCATGAAGCACTTGGGATTTCGAGAGATTGGTATTTCTCAGTGAGCTTTGCTGAGGTAAGGAAAATGTGCAGGATGAGCAGGAAAAGAAGGTCAATGTGGACTGTGGTTTTCTTATAAAGCTTTAAATAGATTGACAAAGAGCATGTTCTAACTTCACTTCCTTAACAGTGAGTCTCCAAATGAAAAATATTGTTCCTCACCACATTAAATTTGTGACATAAATGACACAGAGAACTAGGCAGGGCACTCATGTACTACCTCTCCAGTACCTTTGAGAATGAAGCAAGGTGAACAGGGCTTACTTGGAGTCTGATTTTCGTATTGGCAGGAACATCAGTTCTCAGATTCCCTGGAGAAGATAGAGAGGGAGAGGAAGGAAAAGGAAGGCAGAGTTGTCTATCAAATAATTTCCTCTTTGATTTTGCAGCCCAGAAAGCAAAGTGGGACAACTTACCCTTGGGCTGGTCATGACCTCTGCTGTCTTCCTCTGTCGATATCCTGCACTCCTGAAGACTTTCATCTCTGGACTGGAGGAAAGGATCACCAGGATACATCTGAAGTCTTTCCTGTGGTGAGGCACTCCCATCAAGCCATGGGAGGAGACAGAAAAGGAATACAGTTCTCTCAGTAATGTACAATCAAGTCCAAACTGGACATGTGTCTTGGTTTGAAAGACAGGTAACTGCCAGCAAAACACTGGAATCTCCCTTTGAATAGAGAATGTAAACCCCCTTCCTCAGATTATTATAATTTTGCAATTGGAGGCTCTCAGGCAAAGATTTGGGAGTGGAATAACAGTTCTTTACTAGGAATATTAGACAAAGCAAAGAAAAATACAAATGTAATAGCACTAAGAGACAAGTAAAACAAAAACAACAAAACCCCAGAAAATACTCTGACAGAGTCAGGGATGTGACCTGACACCCTGGATGTCAGGTTGTTAAAGCAGACCAGATGAAATCCTTCTTGAGTAGTAGATGCAGTTCTGTGAAGTGGAAATAGTCCTGTAGGAAAGTACAGTGGTGATGAGATGAGTCCCGTCTTCCTCTGGAGAAAAATCCAGTGCAGGAAAATACAAGCAGGGCTTCTAGTACTCCCACGTCCTTTCAGAGCTGTGTCCTCTGACCGAACTGTCCTGTTCCCCGCTGTTCCCCAGGAGCAACCTGCCGCCCCCTTTTGTTTCAGTAAGTATCCATAAGTATCCAGCAATTAGTTACCCAGCAAAACCACCAGGAAAAAATTCCAAAAACACAAAAGAAACAGATCCAACCCCCAACATTATGTCAAACTTGCTATAGTAATTATATCAATGCAAATGCAAGTGGTCATCAGGCTTACTCTTAGGGGCACTAATTTAGAAAAATTAGTGAATGTTCAGTTTAGGAAACCTGTAAAGAGAAAAATAGAATCATCATAAAATTTCCCATGGCAGGTAAAATGAGATCTGAATCTAAGAAAATCCATTAAAATGCCACAGATTATTACAGGAAATATGCAGCCTCTTCACTAATACATGAAAAAGATTCTTGAATTTTTATGCTAATGAAGATGAATATACTGATGAGAAGTTATTTTTCATATGCTAGAAACCTAATATCAGATTATAATTATCCGGGGGCACCTCACTGTTCATTTACCTAGCATACAGAAAGTCTTTATGTAAATATACATGGTCACCGACAAAGAGATTTAGACGAAAATTTAATCTAATCTCAGCACAAGGTTACTCTTCCAGTGGCTGACAATCACTTTATTCAGAAAACCATTTCTCTGCCTCGGAGACAAAAAGTGTTAAATAGTATTGTTTTATGATGACGGTTTCTGTTTTATAGTACCAAGCAGTGTTATTTCTTTTCTCTCCATGCAATCCTGTGTTTTCTCTGTGTGAGCTACAGAGCATATGCAGATCCTAACTTTGGGAGGTCAGGAGTTTGACACAATCTTCTTCTGTGGGAGGTTTTTTCTCAATTTGCATATGCTGTTATTGGTCTTTTTCTGCAGCCCAAGTAAGTGAGTCCAATTATGGAACCCTGCTGTGATCAATAAACATTGGAATTGTTGCAAGTATTTGGGGAATAAGATATGAGGCTTTCCAGCATGGAGTCTATTCAAAATAGGAGAAAATGCAGTAGCTGAAAAGCCTATTTCTAAAGAGGAAAAATCTATTTATTAAAAAACCCTGGGATTCGAGACTGCTTTTTTTTTCCGTTTCAAAGAAGTCACTCTTATGGCTGATGAAGGACTTTTTTCAATGCATTTTGTATTTGTAACAAATCAGGAACATCTAGTTCTAATATGGACATCTAGTCTTTGGCAGGCCATTTAAATGCCTTATCTTAACTTACACTGAAATATATATATTTATGGCAAGCGTTTAACCCTTGTTGCTAATTGTATTAATATTCATTATAGCTACTATAATGAATGTCATATTAAAAAGGCACCAAATTATTTAAAATTCTAAGGAAAAGACTTGTGTGAAAGAAAGAAATAAGATTTTTTTTTCTGATTTCTTCAAGCAAACTCATGGACGTGATCCATATGGTCGTGTGAAGTCAGTTATAGGGCTATGTGAGCCATATTTTCACTGTATTTTCAGGACACAGACTGCCTTCAAAAAAAGTCACGGCAGATACATGGATTTGCTGGAACTCTCCCTGTACCATACTTTTCACCTAATGGAGTGGTATTTAAATGAATGACTTTATCTTTAGGTGGACTTTATACCCAAGCCCCAAAGCAGTAAGCCTTTGACAGGTTGCTAAGAAGAAAAGATATGGTTATCATTACTGCAAGCAGGTACAGTTTTAGATGTTTAAAGATATAAAACACAGAAATCAAAACCAGAAGAATTTCAAGCAGCATAGAGCTTTGATCAGCCCCCCACAAAAGATCAATTCATCAAGCACAAAATCATATAGAATAAATGTAGATCAGCTTTGAAATTAATTCTAGTCCTCCCTCTAATTCCTCCATCTACCCACCTGTGCACACACCTTTTCAAACTGCTGCTCCCAAGTGGCCATGTATAACCTCTGTTAATGACATGAGTAAATCTCAGAGATGATAGCTAGGAATCTCCCTGATGTCACAATGAGTGATTCACTCTCCAGCAACAACAGGCAGCCAACTGTCAAGCTGTTGCTGCTTGCTTTAATACAATGGAATAGGAAAGGACAGGCTTGGGAGAAATGGTTTAAATAAATCTCTCAAGTATCATGAATACATTTGGCCAAGAGATGACAGTATAATGTATGGCAAATTACAATAACAGAGAAATTTCAGTTTAGGGTCCAGATCCTCACCCCTGGTACAGTTTCAGTAGTGCTTTGATAGAACTGAAAGAAAAATTGCTCAATGTGCAATATATGCTTTTAGTAGGGAATATCTCCAGCCAAGGTAATGATGCAATAAATCCTCTCAACTTTGCTATATAGTTTGGAAAGTCTTAAGAAGGTAACTTTGTTGTAATTCTAACATAGACTCGGGCTATCATCATTCATCTCACTGAGAATCCCAAGGAATTTTCCTTAGATAGGTCTTCTTAGACACCTTTTGTAGGGCAGGAATCAAATGTAACAAAGAGTGTGTAATATTCCCTTTGGGTCACAATATCCTTTAGAGATTATATCCACCTCTGGTTAAAAACACACCCTTCACTCTAATCTGCTATGTAGGGCAAGAAGACCTCTGTTCATTCAGCTATGATTTGAAGATTTGAAGATTTTAAAACCTTCCCCCTTTCCTTCATCTCTCTTCCTTTATTTCATCACTTTTTTGCAATGCCAACAATCACTAATTGTGGCGCTACACCGAGAGCCATGAGGGAACTGATCCGGTTTAAAAATAATTTTTTGCTGTTACTGCTCTATTGATATTTTTCAAACCCAGAGCTGTTCCCTAAGTTTTTTATTTTGCTTTTATATAAAAGTTAAGCTACCCTCAACTTTTTATACAGATATAATATTCAGATAAATGCAATGCAATTTAACTCTCAAATCAATAGAAAATCAAAGGCTTAATAACAAATCAAACACACTACCCTTGAAGTTATATAAATATTGAGAAACAAAGAATTTGACTAACAGCTTGGCAGTGAGGTCAAATGTATTATGTGATGTTTAGACCATGACCTGGGTACCCATTTCAATGTTTCCCATGTAGATTTTAATCCTCACACAGTAAATATCCTCTTCTTGCCTCTGCCTTGGCCTTTTGTGATATAATCCTCGCTTTGAATGTTCTTGATGAACGTGTTTGATAACTCTTACTTACCAGAAATTAAGTATGACAGCTCCAAGTGCCTCAAGCCCTTAAGCTATAACACTCCAGTGAATAACTTTTTCAACGACTTTCAACTCTTAAAAAAAAAAAAAAAATGTTCTTTCAAGCAGCATCCTCATCCAAAATCAACTCTGAAAGGATACCCTTGTTCTGAGCTTACATGCTAAAAGGAGAGAAATCCCTACATATTATGCTCAGTAGATTTCCCTACTTTCCCCCTATCCACAACCTTCAAGTAGATTTGAGTCAATGCATTTTAAATTAGATATTTCCTGGCCATGAATGAGTCCAGCTCTGACATGTTAATATAGAAGCATGTGACACATCAATTTATAGTCACCTGCCTGGAAAGCTACACCTGCTGCAGTCATTTGCAGCCTGAAGAAGTCTCACTTAAGACAGTAATTTAATATCAAAACAAAAGCACATTTAAAAAAAAAGGTGCAGTCTCCCAAAAGAGAAAATGGTAGTACTAAATAAATTATTAATAAACTTCAGTGAAAATTGTTGTGATCTATGATAAGAGAAAAAAGCTGGTTTTCATTCAGCATCCCTACATCTCTGCATTGCCACAGGCATTGTGATCTGTCCCTTATGCTGCTCTCTCTGCCTTAAATCCTGCATCCCTTTGCCTGGTGCTACTATGCTAATTCTGATGGAAAAAATAGGCACAAATCTTAAACTCCTTGTCAAATCTGTCAAGGATAATAAAGGATTCTACAGCCTGATAGCAGCACTACACAAATCAGTGGAAGAGTGTGATATATAGAAATACATAGAAACATCATCCATCTCAAGAGCTTTCTGCAAGGTATCATGAGAGAAATACACCTGTCTTACTCTTGACCTATTAAGTATGAAATTGCGGCTATTCTTACATTCTTAATGTTCTCATGCAACAGGTCCAGGCATTTAAATCCTGGTTAAGATTGTGAATACAAACTCTTGATCTCCTTTGTCAATGGGAAAACAAACAGTCTCTATTATTCTTATATTAAGCTTCAATGAAAGGAAGACTAAACATTTCATTGAAGTATTAGATCTGCTTTGAATTTTAACTGTACATTGTGATTCTCTATGAATGTAGAAGCTGAGAGCTGACAGAAGAACAGGAGAAAGGACTTTCCTTCTCCTCTTCCAATGGTGCTATGGATGATACTTGTGGGAGGCAAAAGTGTGATATATGCTACAGTATATTAAGCTCCACTTAATATTGTTACTAATGTCAAATCTACACACCAGTCTAATGAAAACAATTATGAAGATGGCAAGGCAATTTCTGCCTCTTAAACTGTGATGTTTTCAACACAGTTCTGGGAGAAATATTGACAGAGCACAATTTTTCCAGTCTCCAAGACAAGACCTGACCTTCCCTGGGCCATACTGGTTTCTCAGATGGTTTAGTTGTTTACTTCTAGCTCGTTTTTTGGCCACAGGCACAAAAAAGCATAAAAAAAGTTTTGACTCTCCTGAGTGCCAAAGCCAGACTTCTGCAAAGTCTGCAGGGAGCCTTAGGTCAAGGTAAGCAATAAGGAAAAGAACAGATCAAATGACATTGAAAGGACAAACAAGGTCGAGGATTCAGCTTTCACTTGTGTGTGCTATTCAGGACTCTCTGACACAAATGGAGGGGCAACAAGTACTGTAGTCAACATGCAGCAGGTTGCAGCTTCCTGAGGGGTGGAAGAGCAAAAACACACGAGTTTTAGACCCAGCTCTCTTAGACTTTCTTCCTATGTCACATGCTCAGATGCTTTCTTCCTATGTCAGATGCTTTATGATCTTTCACTGGACTCAATTCCCTAAAGTGCCTATTTGTCTTCTACTGAGGAGCCCAGAACTGGACCCAGCACTCAGTGCTGAGTAGAGGTGAAGGACCACCTCTCTCAACCTGTTAGCAACACCGTGCATTAATGCAGCCCCTGATGCAGTTGGCCACCATTGCTCCAATGGCACACTGCTGCTCATGTTCACCTTGCTAACCATCAGGTCAGACCCCTGTAATTTTTTTCTGCAGAGCTATTTTTACACTACAACAATGTATGTTGCATGGGGATTATGCCTCCCCAGATGCAAAACTCTGTTGAGCTGCATGAAGTTGCTCTTAGTCCTGTTCTCCAGTCTGTTGAGATCTCTGTCAATGCCAGCAAAACCACCTGGTGTATTAGCCACCCATCCTTCTTTTGCATCACTTGTGAACTTACTGAGAGTAAATTTTGCCCCATTGTCCACATCATTCATGAAGATGAACTGTACTGCTCCTGCACTGACACCTGGGGAGCACTGCTAGGGACTGGCCTCCAACTCATCTTTGTGCTGCTGGATCATACAACTTTGAGCTTCACCATTCATCCATCGAGTTTTCAATCTAACTCACTGTCCACTTCCCAAGCCCATGCTTCATAAGTCTTTTTTAATGTTGCACACACTTGTGCATGTCCACTTTTTTAAAAATGTTACTTAACCAGGCCCTCCTCCACCAAGAGTAAGGCATGTTTGTGCCAGGATCCTGAATGCCAAGCTTTGTATTCACAACCAGTTCTTCTGAAAGTGTGACATCCATCAGAGAATCTTCCTTTATTAGATTCTCCATGTATCTTCATAATTTTTCCACAATGCACCACAGAAACCTCCTGCATTATTAGTGTCCTGCTGCATTGCCCTTTCCCCTGAAAGTGGTTAAAGTCCATCAGTTGGCTGCCATGTTTTACAGTTGTTAACCACTCATGAATTTAGGCCTAATGTTAAAGGAGAGCTGAGTGCAATTTGTTTGTATAGCCAAGTCTACAATCTCATTTCCTTCCCTCCCCAAAAAAGCCCCTTCTGTTCATTGACTACATCTTGGAATTAATTTAAAATTTCTTTGGATGCATTCTGTTCTGCAGCTGCTGAGGTGCTCTGTTATGTACTTAATCATATTTATTGTCTGTGGAGTGATTTCTCCTTAAGGCAGGACAGCTTTGAGTTAACACACATAGGATAAGAAATTGTTGAGTGACTGCTTCATACCTTCTCACATTTCTTTTTGATTGCTTTGAAGTCTACATAAATATGACCCAAGAGATGGTTTGAAAATATTGCCAATAGTGAAGTTTAAATAGCAACAATCACTCTCTGCTATCAGTTGGATAATAAAGAAAATTAAAAATATAGAGATTGAATAGGTTTTCATTAATGAAATTCAAATATCAGTCAACATTAGGGCAGGAGTGTTGAGAATTTTGAATTATATTTTGAAAAATACTAACCACTGCAATTCAGTCACATAAATATTTACATTAGAAAAAATATTTATTTTTTATTTTCCATAAATTTATCTTATTGCCAGTTGAGGATGAACAATTGAGCAGAACAATTAAAAAAATATTGTAAAGCCACCAGTCATTCTCCCAGGCTTCAGGGTGTGTTTGTTGAAGTGCAACACATCTTTACTGTGCACCACTGCTTCTTTTGGTCAGAAGGGAAAAGAGAACAACTTTATGTAATACTCCTGCCACCCCTGGATTTTTGGCCACCACCTCATTAAGGCCTTTAAAGCCTTACTGGCCTGAACATCTGCCTTAAGGCAAAGTTCTGTGCTCCTGTGGATAAAGCAAACTTCTGCCCTCTCCCCTGCCCTGAGGCTTTTCAGCAGCCAGTGATGCTCAAAGCTACACTTACCTGTTTCACTTCTAGGAAGGTGCTGACTCTTAGAGATTTGTAGACAGGGGAACTCCTGTGGTATATCAGTTAACCATTCTCTGACTTCTCTGTGCCATCAAGAAAACATAGGTGACAGCTAAGGGGTCAGGATAAGACCATTTCCCAGCTCCTTGTGCCCTATTGCTCCTAGTGTTTTTGCTGCTTCACTAATAGAGTAGGATCTTGCAAGCAACAATGAGAATAGGAGAACTGGCAACTCAGAAGGTAGAACCTCATTATCATGA
>WBNO01010202.1:80103-103280 GCA_013400575.1 Peucedramus taeniatus
AAAAAAAAAAAAAAAATGTCTCCACAGAGTCCACCACTGCTAGGAAAACTGTTCTTTCTGTTGTCTCCCGGCATAATGGCCTGGGGATGAGTTGCTTCTTACAATGTTCAATTAGGGTGAAAGCTATAGCTTAATAGGTTCATGTGAAAGTTAACCATGTATAACATCACAGACACACACTGGGAGCTTTCTAAGTACTTTAACTGCCTTTTTATCTGGTAAAGTCCTTTTCTCAGCTGCAATTGGGCTGTGAATAGTCTGAAAATCCTTGGCAAGCTGTTTATTAGGTGTTATCTCCGGTCTAGGTGGAAGAGCACTTTAGCAGACCACAAAGGACTTTGTGTCAGCATGTGAGACACAGACATAACAAGAAGGGCTGCATGAACTTTTTTTGGGGGAAAGAATAAGAATAGAATTTCATGCTGAGTCTTCAGTGGATACAAGAATATATCCACACACATGCACACAAAGTAGGATTGTTCATTTAACACCACTGTCTTTTCTTGCTTATATCTCTATTTAGTTAGTAGGGAAAAAAAAAAAAAAAAAAAAAAAAGATCTCCAGAGAGTGATTACAATGATATAAGGATATAAAATCAGCTCCTGCTTAGGGGCTGACCTTCAGTAAAGATTTACCCTTTCTATTGACCATTTATCCAATGCTGATGAGCTGAACTACTTAGCCAGCAAAAAGATGGCTAATATGAATATGCACTGCTCAATTGCATCTTTTTCTACACACTAGATAGCAGAGTCCAGGGACACTGGAGGATTCTTGATGGCCCTAAAAAGGAGAGACAGAAAAAACAGAAATGATCAAAAACTGACATTGTGATACAAACCCTTGCACTAAACAAAAGAGAATTTCATCTCTTTCTGGAATGTTTCTTAATAATCTCCTCCTGGTTAGTCATCCTCCTCAGGTAAAATGAGCCAGAGTTTATTTTTTCACCTGGAGACTTCTTTCTATAAAATCATTAGCTGAAGATGAAGCTATTGATTGAAAGAAGACAAAGAAGAAAAGTCAAGAAGTAGTCCAGTGCTTTATCAGGCTTTCCCTATTAACAAAATTTGCTGTTTAGCAGCTCCCATACTGTAACTTTGCCCTTATTATGAGTAAAAATGTTATTTCAACACATTGAAACTGCTATCTAAAAAACATAGAAAAAGAAAAACATTAAATAGATTTTTGGATGCTAGTTTCTAATTTGAGAAGATACCATCTAATTTACTGCTTGAACTTTAATGACTAGAACCTATCCATCCTGCACTGATTTTGCAGCAAGGTATAAAGGATATAATTTTTCTGCATTTTGTGCTTTTTTAAAGTTTTAATCTAAGGACATAGAAAGTGGCAAAAGGATTTACCCCACGCAGTTACAGTCAGTTTACTCTCTTTTCAGTGATTATTTAATTGGTATACAACAATGCCTGAATAAATCCAAAGAAAGGTTGGTTAGAGGTACTACAAAGGTGGGCTACAGCTTTGCCAATGTTCATTCTAAATGGACTACATGATTTGAAAAGTTATTAACGCTTTTTAAAATTGAGAATGATTGGTGATTTCTTGCTTTATTTATTATTGGAAAGAGAGAAATGGTCACCTTTCCCTAACTTTTCTCTTTATTGTCATCTAACTTCTCCAGTATATGCTGTCACCATTGACTTCTGTGTTTCCCTGTAGCATCACTCTCAAGAAAATTCCCTATTCAGCAGGCTCTGAAGATTTATTCTGCATTCACTGTTATCTTTCTGCCCTATTAAGCACATGACAGCCATGTTCAAAATAGGAAAGCATTGCTCTGACTTCTGGCACAAAAAAAGAAGTGCTTTGCAAGAGACGTGAAAAATCAAAGGGGGAATAACTGGGTAGGCAACAGGTTGGAGAGCTTTGCAGAGTAGAGTTCCTGCCTTTGGCTAGGTGCCACTACCTGTTCAAAATACGTTGGAGAACTGTCTCTTGCAAACAAGAAACTCATGGCCAGCTCTAGCAGCTGAGCAGAAAGTTTCTGCCATTCACTGGCTGTCATGTGCCATAAGATGGAAAGAGAAAGAAAATGCTTGTAGCATTGTCTCAAACTCTTCTTATGGTTCACAAGATCCTCACCAATCTAGCTTCAAAGGAAAACAGAGGAAAACCAGAAAATAATATGCCCCATTGAATAGCATGGCCATTCAGGAACAAGACAGCATGACAGTCAATGATAAAGAGAAAAATCTAATCTTTCACAGTTTTGGTTATCCATATTGTCTACTCTAGGGCAGTCATAGATATACACAAATAAACTTTAACAAAAGCATGAAAGAAAACATGTAGTATAACACATTATCTGTTTTAGATATTCTGAACAAACCTTAATCTGTTTTCCTTAACTTGACCTACATGTAGGTTAACTGAATGGAAACAAGGCACTCCTCACACAGGAGTATAGCAAAATTACAAATGGATAACAGGTACACTGTACCTGGTCTTTCCAACACAAACAAGAACCCCTGAAGGTGATGCATCTGAACCTCCCAGATCTGGCAGAAAGCAGTCTCAGGGGTAGAAGGCTCAGAAACATCCTGCAGAGGCTGTTGGTAACACATGCCAGCTCTCCAACATGCAGTAAGCAATTGGAGGACAACTTCAGTCTTAGGGGTATCCATGAAAGTACATCTTCATGCCTTTGCTCTTTCCAGCTGATATACTATCTCTCATTTTTTTCCTTTAAATATGATGTTCTTTCTTTCTATTATTGCTGATATCATGAACTATACTACAGCAACAGTTCAGTGACTAGAATAAGGAGGCTTTACATATGAATGTGGGAACATTAATACTTATTAAAGTTAAGGTCAAATTCCTCAAATGTTTTTAAGAAAAATAATGAGGGGAAGACATTTTGACAGCATCAAAACATTATGTTTCAGCATGCTGAAAATAGCACGCTGAATTTCAGCCTTTCGGAACACTCTTGTCATTTCAATGGATTTGCAAGGGTCAGAACAAAAAGTGTAGTTGAGGTTAAGCTAAAACTTTTCAGTGTGACTAACAGCTGTCCTCCTCTGACTCAACAGTAAAATGCAAAGAGCATTTTGTATTCTATTTGAAATAGAGCTCATCTTCATTCAAATGTATCTATGAAACTGTCTGTGCAACTGGATCCATCTCTGTTTGGTGGTGCAGCTTTTTAAGTGCACCACAATGGGAGAAATAATGAACTTGGGAAGTGGACTAAGAAAGAAAAATTGAACTTTTATTTTAAGGCTGTTATAACTTTATGTGGTTTGTTTTGGAGGTTAAATTAGAATTTTAAATGATTGATGAGAAGGTAATTGTTCAAGTAAAACCAACTCTGTGTACGGAGGAAGAAACGGGAAAAGTGTAGAAAATTGTATTTTGGGTTAACTTGAAATATTTCATTTATACATGAAAGAAAAAGGTTGGTTTCATTTCTCTGTTATGAAACTTATTTCCCCGCCCTTATCTTTTAAGGGAGCTGACTTCAATCAAATTTTACATGAAAGATGCAATTTCTAATGAAAAAAAAGTCAAAACACTCTAACTGGCTTAGAGCTTGAAGGATAAATATTTGTACCTCAATTGCAATTACAGGTAGTTCTTATTCCTTTCCTACAGAGAAATTGAATTTTGTCTGATTCAGAACTGCAGGAAAGCAGAAATGCTGAAAGAAGGCAATTCCCTCAAAAATAACTGAGGAGAACTGGCCTCCTTTTTCTATTGCTCACAGGCAGCATGGCACTTGCTTCCCACACTCCCAGCTTGTCTGCTTAAAAATAATTTATGACATCTACAACTTTGTCTTTCTTTAAAGTAATCAAACTTTTACTCTTTTAGGGAAGGAGAACTGAGGAACCAAAAATCCAGCAGCAAAAGGTTATTCATGTAAATCTGAAGACTGGATGTATGGGTGCTCCTTGTCATTAAACCTTGGAGCAGCTATGTGAAGAAGCTGCTCAGTATGCTGCTTGCTCATTCTCCTTCCTCACAGCGCAGAACACCCAGCAGATCCAAGCTATCACTGGGCCTCATTACATAATTTGAGGGGAATCTCTGCTTTTGTTTCATTTCTACAGTAATGTTTTCAGTATCAAGCTCTCGTTTTCAAAAAGCCAGATAACACCTGACAGCAAAATATTCCATGTTCCATCTTTATTGTCAGCAATGCTTATGCATATGGATTGAATCCCTGAGTCAATGCAAAAAAAATGCTTTTGGAGTATTAAATTTCAATTTTTGAAGAAGCAATTTTCCTGAAGCAGCATTTAATTTCTTTACAGGCTCTGTAAACCACTGTTCTTCCAGCTTGAAGAGTTCCTCTGGGCTGCTACAAGCCTGGTTGTTGAAAAGATTGCCCATTTGTCCCATCCTTCTGGAAGAAACACCGCCTTATACTCTCAGCCACATTTTAACTCAGTGATTTGGGTATCCACTTTTCAGTCCCTGCACATCCTGCTGGTTTTGCTGCTAAGACTTACAGTGCTTTGAAGTGGGATTTGGGTTATAATTACTGGATTAGATGCCCAAGTACAGCAAAGATGCTGCCAGCATATGTCCTGGGAATAACATAGACATTGCTGCAGGTCAGTTCCCATCATGTCCCTCCACATAATCTCAGCATATCTCAGATCCTCTCAGATGCTGCTAGATCTACACAGAAAATATTTTTAACTGTAGTTCTCCCTCCTGACACTGCCAATGCAGGAGCACTCTGGAAGACCTGCACCACCAGGTGTTTACTCTTTGATGAGAGATCCTCACTGTAGGATAAGACAGCTTGAAAACTCTAAGTCCCACAGCATGAAGCAGACACTAGGCTTTTTCATGCAGCACAGGCAATGAATTTGAATGGTAGGACTGTTATAGTGTGTTTTTATAACTTTACCCATTTACTTGTATTTCCGCTATATAAAGTGGAATATATTATAATATTAATATAATAGATATAATATAATATANTCCCCTGTTTCCCTAATGGTTTACCCCAAACTTGTTCACCACAGTTTTTCCCGCCTTACCCCACATCAATCTTCCCCAATTTTGCCAAGTCCTTCCCCAGTCTCCACCCTGGCCCTCTGTCTGTCACTCGGCCTCCCATCCCCATTGTCCAGAACCTTCCTTAGGGAGCATTGAGGGATTGGGCAGGGGCCAGGTCCCTCCCCCCAGATGTACCACAATTTGTTACGCCCTGTCTCTGTTACCCCATGTGTCACACCCCCAACTCTCCCTATTGGTTCGTGGGCGATCCCCTCCCCTGTTACCTCCTGCCCTTAAAAGCCGGTGCATTCACTGGGTGAGCGCTCTTTGCGGCAGGTTTCCCCGGGATTTAAGAGCTCTGCCGAGCTCCATAATAAACCTGGATTACAACCCCCGCAAGGAGTCCTTCTGTCTTCTCCTCCACCCTTGTCCATATTGTCTACTTCCTCTGAGGGCGAGAGCCCTGGCTGCCCCCCGGCACACGTGTGTGCTGGAGAGTGTCCCCCGCTGCTCGCAAGCATCCGGAGCTGGCTGGGAGTGGTCTGGGTGACCGCTAGGTGGACGCGCCGCGACACTGTTGTCCCAGTAGGACAAGGTTTTGTCACCTTTTAATGTGAGTCACTCTTCAATACGCCATCTCTTTACTTCCCCTCTGTATTTTCATCCATTATGAGAGAATGTTACCATGACATTTAATTTTTCTTTCCTAGCTGTCATCCCTAGCAAAAACCAGTATTGTAAGCAAATACAGGATTTCTTTTGAGCTCTCCAAAAATCTTCCTATTTGTAGAACATGAATCTCTTTATGACTGCAATTAAAAATGTGTCCAACACCATGTACACATCTGCATACAAAATATTCCCAAGTAGGGCTATGAGGACAATGGGATTACTATGACCTAATATTTTTCTTTGCTATTTATTGAACAATTGATATAATTTATTCAATTTGAGTTTGAGAATAGTACACAGACTACTTTTGCAAGGCGGTTCATTCTTAGTGAAATTATGGATTCACAGTTTAGGTACTCTAGTGTTTGTCATTCACAATTTACAATTACCTGTCAGTGTCCATTGTAAAGCTTGGCTTTCAGGTGTTTATCTTTGCCACATTTTAGTATTCAAGTTGGATCTCTTCTTTTAGATTAAAAATCTTTGAATACTTTCAACTGAGATCATTTATCTCCCTCTAAGCAGAGTGATAAAAAAATAAATTCAATGCTTTACTTTCACTAATGCCCTAGTCCCTTCTTCAGTTTCCCAATGAATTAACTTCTTTTCTCTCTCTGGATGACTTTCAACCACTTCTTCTGCATCCAGTGTCCTCTGTGTGTGTGTGAGGGGAAAGAGTGGAAACAATTATAAATGTAAATTTTAAACACAAAGTGTCACAGAAAAGGTGTTATCACAGGAAAAAAAAAAAAAAAAACCCAGGCTTTTTAAAAGAAATTTTTTTTTTTTTTTTTTTTTTTAATCTGAAATACCAAAGTTTTAACTCTACATAAACTCTACCAGACCCAAGAGATACACAAATTTTATTAACTTTCTATTTGATAGTATAAATACTACCCTCTGGTTCTTTTCATTGCTTTAAGCTATGTAGTTTTTAAAGTTAACAATCCTCTGAGAATTACGACATGTCAGGGATATCACTCATTTCTGGTCTATCTTTGTACAGATTTTTTTTCCTATCACAACCGACAGCATCACATACTTTTAAATTCTTCATGACTGTCTTTGAAGCGGCTCTGCCTTTAAAAGGACCCAGTTTTATTTACTTAGGAAGCATAAATTTACAAAAAGTTCTTAAATTGCTGTGTTTATATTTACCTGTATGAATTCTCAAAGCCAAAAAACCCATATTGTTTTGATACAGTAAAGAAGAGAGCAGCAATTTAAAATTAGTTACTCTAAACAAATTTTAAATAGTACTTTGAAGAAGAAATATTTCTCTTGTTTCAAGAGTTTGCTTATATTTCCAGGAAGTATTTATTTGCAATTTTCTTGTGCATTACCATTACTTTAATACATGAAGGTCTCAATTGTATATGGATTTCATTCTGATTAAAATTACTCAAAAATTCATAGATGTTTTTGAGTGTGAATATATGTGCATGTGTATAAAACTGAAAAAAGAATGGTAGGCAAAGAGAGGTGTTCTGCCTTGGCCATATAATTTATTCATAGTGTGGCCTTGTACACTAGCCATTTCTAACCATTGAAAAAACATTTGCCTTGGTCTTAGAGTCCTTTTGCACTCTGTACCTTCACTACAAATTTAATTCAAGCTAACAAATTTGGGCTAAGGTTCCCTCAACAACTGACATCAGATGTTGCTGCAGAGTGAACTAAAGAAAATAAAATGCACTGAAAGCCTTGGAAAAAGATCGAGGCACAGACTTTTCCCACTATATACAAAAAAGCTGTTCAAGCTATATTTTAGCTTCTCTCAGAAACTTGAACAGCTTTTAAGGTGGATAGCAAATTCATACTCAGATTAAACTGAAGGCAAATTCATGACTCTAAGATAGCCATAGGACTCTAAGATAGCCTTGTTTAAGCATTTTAAAGCAACTCAGGTTATATTTTTCAGTAACACTAAAAACATTTTTTGTACCAAAACTCTCTGTCTTTGAGGTTTTTGTGTGCATGTCCCCGTAGACCATGAAGGAGCCAGCATTCTAATATGCAGACTCACAACAAGTTCTTGCCTTTCTAAATTATTTGAATTACCTGACTGGCACAAATCTTCTCAGTGTTCTTTCACGCACTTTTCCTCTGGTATGCATGGATTTGTTTGCAGATCTGCCAGGCTATCCATACAGGAACATACATTCCCATCCTTTATTTGCACTATTACATACAGACAGGTCCCAGATGCCAGTATCACCAATTGGCTGCTAACTCACATCAGCTAAGCACTGAGGTACTAACCCTCATTTGCTTTCAGAAAAGATAAAGGAAATTGATTTTGGACGAGGAGGCTGTTTTCAATGAGAGAAAATTGCAGTCCTTTTGGCTGCTTGCTGTTCTAGAAGAGTCTTTGCTGCAGTAAGTATCCCCCAAGTGGCCATAACCCCAGGGCACATACCTTAGAGGCTAGAGAGAAAGCAGCATGACTTGCAACTCCTACACAAGCTGCTTTCTACACTAATGCTCTTCTAGAGACATGAGCTAATTCTCCTTTCCTAGCCTCAAGGAAAAGGCTAACACTGCCCTGAGCCTCACTTTTTTTTTTTTTCCTCTTTCCTGTATCTCACCTTTTGTCTGTAGGGCTACTGACAATTTATTGGTTTTGCTTGTAAAAAGAAGCAGGATGATTGTTTTGAAAACTCTACCTACTCTGTAGTAGCTTTTCAGCTACTAATTTTCACAAACTGGTACCTAAACTAAGAGCAGAAATTAAATCAAATTAGTTGCTTATTACATCAGTTGATGTAATGAGTGAAGCAAAATTTCCTTTAGTAAGTGCATAAAACAAAATGTCAAGAAATAGTGAACAGTCTCAATGATGGAAACTAATAAGTATTTTAAACATATGCTGGATTTCTCACTGAGATTTTCTCTGATAATACTAAATGGTTTCACTTACCTGTGATTTTTGCCCTGATTTTATTAGGAATTGAGTTTGAATCTCTTACGAAAATAAGAAGCTAGAGTAAGAAGGTATAAGAGCAGGAAGGTAGAGGGGAGAAGATATTTGATCACAAGTAAAAGTGAACTGAAAATCTTTTGACTCTTGTTTTCCTGGGAATTAGTTCAAGGGTCAATATCCATGGCAGGCTTATTTTAAAGCCAGCTGGACATTTTATGGAGTACGCTCACAGACAGATCACTGAACTAGGAGACAAAATTTAAAATGAAATTTCAGTCCTGACAAAAACTTTGATATGTCAACTCTTGCTTCTATCCTGTACAGAAAGGGAAAATTTCATTGGAAAGCTAGTTGGTGAGAGATTAACAGCTAGTTCTTGTTCTTGAAATGCCATCTGATGCTTGCTAAACCATTTTCCTTGACCATGCAGAACAGTACAAACTGCCTTTAAATTTCACTGATTCATAATAAAAATTTACTGTGCCTCAGTGACCCTAAGAGATCAACAATCCTAGCAGTAACACTTGCTTCCCTAAAATACTGTGAAAGAATTCAAAACTATAGCCACTTTTAGAAACAGAAAAATAGGTAGTTTTAATATTTCTGTATTTTAGAATAAGAAAGGTAATTAAATAGTATTAACTAAAACACAGGAAGTCTCAATGACCATAAACTAAAACACAAGAAGTTCCAGCTCAACATGAGGGAGAACTTCTTTAGGTTGAGGGTGGGCAGTGCACTGGAACAGGCTGCCCAGGGAGGTCACAGAGCCTTCTACCTCTTTGGAGAAATTCAAAACCCACTTGGACATGTGGTGATGTGTGTCACCTGCTCAAGGTGACCCTGCCTTGGCAGTGAGGTTGAACTCAACGATCTCCAGAGGTCCCTTCCAACCCTAATAATCTGGGACTAATTGCAACAGAGGACCGTGAGATAATATTTCAACCCAGACCAGACTCAGTTTTGTGGAACACCATTTTTTAAGTCAGACAGGAAGACAAAGGTCAAAAGAGAGTAGTTTTCACCATGAGTACTTGAAAATGGGGTGAGAAAGTGTCATAAGGATAATCAAGAACATATTGTGAAAAACTTATCATTATGGTTTAGATTATATGTCCCAGCAACAGTAGCAAAAACTTGAAGAAAGCTGCAGTAATTTCCCTGAATGTGAGCTAGGTAAGGTACTAAAAAGAAGATACCAAGCCAGGGAAGACATTAAAAGTTCAGCTGTTGAAGAATAAAAAGGGCAAATCTTTTTTCTTTCTGCAGGCAGGGCTCTGAGAGCTTGATCTGCCAAGAATCCCTCAGAGCTCCAGCAGTCACCACTAATATGGTGAGTGGCAAGGACCAAACAGCGCAGCGAGATCTGGAGGAGGAAGAGGATAAGATATATGAAGAAATAAGGAATAAAGGAGGAAAGTGGCCAAGTTATTACAAACAATAACAAATGTTCTTTTAAAACATTTTCACTGCAAGGTTTTCAAGAAGGGTAAGGGAGTAGAGGAGCAGGAAAAATAAAACTGATGAGAAATGTGTTTCATTTTCAGGTTTTGTTGTGAAGATGCAGCACACCGTTCTTTTGTCCTTATTATTACAGGTGTGAAAAGGAAAAAATCTTTTCCATCCCCATACAGCTGTGCAGCCTTTTTCAAGGGCTGGGAAGAGAGTCATCAGTGTAGGAAATGAATGACACAAAGAGTAGCTCAGGACAAATGCATAATCATAATCAGATGCTTAAGGGAGTATGGGGAGCGACTTCAACACACTTCAAGAAAGCAGAAAGTAGAGTGACACAAGAGAGATAATGTCTTTCCCTAGGGTCCCAGACAAGCAGCTAGAAAGATAATAGGGAGTCATTTAGGAGGACCAAAGTCAGAGAAGGACAGAAAGGTATTAGACTGAATCAGCAAAAGAAGCAAAAGGACCAGGCACGTGAGATGTTTCTAGCAGGGAAAAAAAAAACATGTTAGGTCAAAGGACAGAAAAAGTGATAGACCCAAGGAGTCCTATGGGTAGTGCAGAGTAGCACTATCTCAAGAGAACTGGGCAAACAGAGCTGTAGGTGTCAGTGAGAACACTGTCAGTAAGGAGCCAGAGTCAGAACAAGACTGGTGGCAGGATCCTGTGGGTGAGGTGATAAGTGGAAGCAGGCATAGGCACATTAAGAAAGCAAAAAGTCTTTGCATCAGTTCATTTTTTTCAGAAAACTGGAAAAAAACCATGCTGAATGAAGTGATTTAACCCCCTATAAATGATGGTGGCACTGTGCAGAGTCAACAACTGCATCTACCATGCTAAGTAATAATTCTCCTGCATCAGTCAATAAAGAATTCCTAAATTCACATAATGCACACTAACTGCACCCAAGGAGCTATTGCAGTGTATCACATCAGTATTGAACAGTCTAATGTCTCCCTGAGCAGGCATTGTCAAGATACACCCAAAGGGCCTCGGCAGAGCTGTAACAGCATCCTGTGTACAAAATCTGTGGACTAAACACTAGTTTAATGGGCTGCAACGTGAGAGAGTGTAGCAGGTACTGCCTATAACACCAGTCATCCATAGGTAATGGGAGAAACTTCCAGCAGGAATGGCAAAACAGATTCAAACTAATGGCAGCAACACAATCATTCTACCAGTGCTTTTCAAACACCGTATTGGGCACAAATTTGCTAATATAGCTTGAATTAGATAACTGGTTATGTTACAATTTTAAATTGCAGTGTAACCACACAAGAAAAAAAAGGAAAAAAACCCCAGAAAATCCCCAACTTCCCATCATCATGGAGAACTTGACAGGAACCCTCAAAAGGGAAAATTATTAGTTAATGTAGTCCCATCCTTCTGTTTTAATTTTGTTGAATGCATGATGGTGGAAGAGATCATACTGTATCAATTCCCCCCAATAAAGATTCATTTGCAATTAAAACATACTCGCTTTCACTCAGAAGCATTTCAACTTGCAATAATGGCTTCCAAACCCCTCCTAAGCTTTCCCCAGAAAGGACATGCTATTTTGGAGGACATGGAAGCGTTACAAATGCAAGAGTTGAAAATAAAAATTGAGTCCTTTCACTTTTCACTATTAATAATTTGGTTGCCTCTGAAGTACTTAAAAAAAATTATGTTGTTCCTCTGATTATATGTATATATAGCCTCTTAGTCCTGCAAACAGAAACTGTACCACCTCATACTGCAGGAAGGACATGAACAACATTCAGAAACTTCAGAGAGTAGTTGAAAAAAAAAAAAAAGGAAAGAAGGAACCAGCCCATTTTCCCAACAATACCTGATCTAGATGAAATACATAGTAGGAGTCATAGTGCAGACCTAAACCAGCACCCTCTCAAGTAATCTCAGTGCTACTGTGGTACTAAAGAAACTGGGGAAGTGTGATGACCCTCCCTTGACAACAGCAGGAAAACTCATGGAAGATCAAGTTTAAACCAGTCTGTAAGTGAAAACTAGGATTCTAGAGCTCTATTTTCTCATGAGATCACTGCTGCAGTATCAGAGCCTGTTTCTTAGGACCATGGTATTGGAGTTTCTAGTGAAGGTCTGCCATCACAGTCACAAGAGAAAACCCATAGAGCGTAGATGGAATTAATCCTGACCAAGAAGTGCTTTTGCTAACAATGACTTATATTACTCAAGTGAAGAAAATCCACTATCTCAAGAAAAAATAGTTGAATCACAATGAGGGAAACATTGGCTAACATGTCACTTAGGTTGTTGCAGCAGCCAAACAACTTCTAGAGTGGAAAGAGTCACAGAACAGTGAAGCTACAGAATGGTGGTTCCAAATGATTTGAGTCACTCAAGTTAGACTCTGTCCCTCTCCCGCCAACATCAGCAAACCATTTTCAGATCACAGGATATCCTGAGCTTAAAGGGACCCACAGAGATCATCAAGTCCAACCCTTAAGAGACTGGCACATCTGGGGATTGAACCCACGGCCTTCTCGTTTTCAGTATCACGCTCTATCTCTTCATGGAGAGCTGTCATTCCAACAGTTCTTTCAAACACTTGAAGATGCACTTTGGAATAGAGTAAAGGGGGCCTACCGGGTTTAGAAATTTGAGTCAGATTTTCTTCAAAATATATCAAGCCCATATATGTTGAAATCTCATGCTCAAACCAGCAAAGTTGTGGTCTCTCTTTTATTTTCTTCTGAGCTCTTAGAAGTCAAGCTTTCTACTTACTTTCTACAATGAAAAACATCTTTTGAAAAAAAAAATATTACTCAGATTCCCACAAAATCCCCATTCCAGTGTTCAACACACAAGTGTCATGAGATACCTGATAAAGCAAGAAATAGCAATCTCCTAAATGGCAAAGCCCATATTTCTTTGCTTTTTAGGTGCTACAGATATTTAGATAGGTTTTATCTTATTTGTTTATCCTGGCCATCAAAAACTGTCTACAAGCCTATCTCAAAAGACCTGCATACAGCATTTATTTTTTGATTCATTTTTCCATTACTTCACAAATAAATGTAGTGTGGGGTTGGGTTTGGGTTTTTGGTTTTTTGTTGTTTTTTTTTTTTTTTCTTGTTTGCTTCATTCTCTATTTCTAATGAAAGAGTAAAGAAAGAAAGAAAGTGTGATTGTTTCCATACTTGAATTTATTTACACAGATTTTATGCTTTGGGACTGCACAGTCAAGAAATACAGAAGTACTAGAAAGGCCTCTGATAAATGTAGCACAGTGGTTTTTTTTGGTTTTTTTTTTTTTTTGTTTCTCTTCAACCAACTTCTTCCCCCAGATCTATGAGCTTCTTTAAGACTTCTAATTTTTTCCTAAGTCTGTTCAATCAAAAATAAATAATAACAAGAAATTATGAAGGAAAATTCATCTAGTAGGTTCTTACCACCGATAAATGCAACCATAGACAACAAATGATTTGCAAATGCTAAATATTCCCAAAATTGCATGAGTAACTTCGGAGTCTGAGTTCCATACTTAAGAGTCAGTTAGGAATCTCGCTTCCACAGATTCCTGATGAAACTCAAGATACCTCTTTCTGAATTAGTGGTATCCAAAGCACAAATACCAGTTTGCCAAGCTTCATTCTGCCCTGCCTGGCTCTGCCTCTAATCCCACCCTCTATATCCCCGCTAGGGTACCTTTCTTCATCCAAACAAAGACTTACTATCATCCTTCCACAAAATCCCTGAAATGTCTCCCTCTGTCCAGAAAGTTTAAATTGCAAACTCCCTATAAGTAATTAAGAGCAGATCAGTGCCTGTGCAAGTTTCTGTGAGAGATCTGCAAACCATCTTGCACTGGCCCTTCCTCCATGATTTGGATTTATATTAAAAAAAATAGCACACTTTTAAACTGACTTTCAAATAAAAATATCTATACCTCATGTCACAAAAACTTGACAAAAACCATTTTTGGTAGATGTTTTTGAAGGAAATAATAATGCAGCTCTCTGAGGGACACCTGATAACAGAAACAGCTATAACAGCTGAGAGGAACCTCATCTGAATGGGAAGTTGGGACTTAAAAAGACTTCATAACCAAATGAGGCAGCTTTACATTGTGACATAAAAGAGAATGACACAACAGCAGTCTCCTCTCAGACTGAACTTTCCCCTTAGACTGCAAAGACTTGACAGCAGAAGAGAAAAGGAGCCTCAGTTCTCAGCATGCTTTCCTCCCTCATCAGTGTACCAAGCTATCACACCTCCACTGGGATGCCAGAAGCCGGGATAAGGTTATCTGCTCAAATTTGACTGATCTTTCTTCAGAAGCAATGCTTAACCTTTATTTTCTGAAAAATGACTTAAAAGTAACACTTCATTTCTATGAGCACACAAAAACCTGACAGACTAGAGGTGCAACAATGAATATGTAACTGTGATTTCTTTGGTGCTGTGAGTAAGGTTTACTCCTTTTGAACTGAAGGTCTGAGTTCAGGCCTTACCAGGGAAGTCAGCCTTACAACTGTGTGAGGTTCATGTGCAGCCAACCCACAGAGCTGTCACTGCTTTAATGTCTCTAACACTTTCCAGTACTCCCAACAGACGAAGATCCTCAGCTATTTTAGCACAGCTGCCTGAAATACATCCTGGAAACAGAAATAGGACAAGCAGAGCCAAAGATAAATTATTTCACATCCACTGAAATCTGAATAGACTTTGAGCTCTGCATAAGGTCCTTGATAACACCAACAGTTCCAGCACAGGAAACTTCACTGTTACTAGCTGACAGCACAGACATAACTTCTTTTGCACAGTGCTACAGCACACCTATGAACCAAAGGTTAACCTTGACAAACAATGTCTCTAACATTTGGTTCTAAAGCACAATGGAGCAACAAAAACATTTTTAAATCCTCATAAAAAAGCTAATTATTTTAATTTCCTTTTAAGCAGAAAAGGATTTATGCTACAGTTTTGAACCCCAGCTTTAACAAAACAGATAAAGCATGCCTAGTTTTTGCCTGAGATTGTTACTGTTACCAAAATATGGACATAGCAGAATAATGGCACCTAGAGCAGCTCCCAGTGGATATTTCTGCTAAGCAACAGATGTGGTTGTGAACATGTAATGAAATGCCTAGCAAAGGAAGCCAATGGCACAATGAGTGACAATAAAAATAATACACAACATCAAGAGAATCATGCTCCACTAAATTATGTCAGAGGATTGGTGCTGAAGCCATTTATGGGGCACCAGTGGAGCTGCCTCAGCAATGAGATTTAAGGGCCTGCATCTCAATTGCTTTGTGGTCCCCAGTGCTGCTATTGCCAGCACTAGACAAGCACGACATAAAGCTTGCATGGCATTTTTTCAGTTATACAAGATGATTTAAACTCTGACCCAAGAAGCCTGCCACCACTTCACTCTTCTGACATGACTGTGCCAAGTTAATCATTTATCCTGCCTCTGCTGGTTAACAGCAGAAAGAAGAACAACAGCTTTGCTCTTGAATGCTCTCTGCCCACTTGGCATCAAAAGCTCACACAAACAGAGAAATGTCAGATGTTTATCCAGAGAAATTATGGCAAGGAAAGTGGAGAGCAAAACGTTGCTATTGTTTCTCATCTCAATTGGCAATAGAGAAGGAGAACTGAATAAAGTACTCAAAGAAGGAAGACAACAAGGCAGCCACTTTGAAAAAAGGCAGAAAGCTCCAGATGGTTGTCACTTTCACAGAGCTGCCTCAGCTGTTTGTGGCACATAGCCTGCACCAGTGCCAAGCTGTCAGAAACACAGTGTGAAATGGTCAACCTGAATCATAAATGGGGTCCTTGAATGTACACAGTGGAGTGTCAAATATGAACTTAACACTTTCTCTCTTAAGACTGCAGTCTAGTATGTCAAAGTACATACATCAAAGGAATTCCAAAAGGACTGGAAAGGGCAAAATATTATTTAACCCACAGGATAAGCTACAGTGGAAAACTGACCTATATTATTCATAGACTATCATTAGCAATTTTTTGTGCTCTTATTTACATACACTTGCCTCTGTGTGCTCTGACACTTACAGATTTGATGGCAATAAGACTCATCTCTAGCTTTTATATTTTACATGGATTTAAAAAAAATATTTACCTGCAATTTTTACAATGTTTTAAGAGGTGCAAGGGAAAGGAACAGTTTATACCCAATACATATTGACTGAGGGTTTCTGCAAAAAAGCACCTACAAAATGATTCATCAATGACTTATTCCGTAATGGAAAGATGTGATTTGCACCATTAAAGGAGTAGCTCATCATGGCTGTATTGGACATGCTCCTGCTCTGAATCAGCCACAGAAGGAGTTTTGTCAGGAATAATTTCCCACTGGGCTAGCTGCAAAAATCAGACTAATTTCATGGAAGTCCCCAAAGGATAATCACTTCACTGTGAATTTTGTTGACTACTCATGCTGAATAAATCTAAACAAGCATTTCAGTGAGAAAAGGCTGTAAAACTTGGTTCAGAGTTGTGAAATTAACTTGTCTTTCAGTCGGCTTTAAAATGGTTCTTCTCATATTCAACAAAGGATGAAAAGAAATTAAAAAAAAGTGAAACCCTACCATACGACTACGGGAGTTCTAGAAGGAATTTAGGGTCTCTATAGAATGGCAACTCATACGTTCAGAGAATTAAATATTTTCTTACTTAAACAATAGGAAAATTTCTGAATAGGTAGTAGAAACTCAAGTAGTAAACCAACATGACGGTAAAAAGTCCTTAGAAAGACAGAGGGAAGTCAGAAGACAGCACATCAAGCTTCAAACTGTGCTAAGGAGCAGCCAAGGCTGACACTTCTCCACCTGGCTGATGACTGCCTTCCCAGCAGGAGTTTGCACTGGGGTTGTCTGCGCAGCAGTGTCTTTGTCTCAGCCCCTCACTCTGTGTGATAGACAAGAAAAAAACCACAATGTGCGCTTATAGTTTGGGTATGATCCTCTTTGAAAACAAGTAAAACTTGCCCAGATGTGTACATTCCACAGAACTCCAGGTTCTATTAACAATGAATATCATGCCTACTAACCTTTTTTGCTCTCATGGATCCTACATACTGCAGAGCAGTCTGGCTGCTACCCAGTTAAGCACTCACAAAAGTGCTGAGCTTAAGTCTAAGGGTAATCTACAGGGGGGATATTTGCATACTTACAGAAAATATGTGATTAATTTCTTGGGGGTAATGGTGACCGATGATTCTTTTTTGCCTGCAGACTTGAAAGCATGAAGCTTTTCGTCAGTCTGACTAAACCCTCTAGCTTAGAAGGAATACAAAATATGAGGAAATAAAATACAAAGTCTTCCTGAAGAGTCACACACAACATGTACTTTTTCTTAAATCATCTACCTGAATTCATAAAGTCATCTTTATGGTAACTTTTACTGAGCAACAAAACCAGAAACCCTTTAGCCACATTCAGTTCTGTTTTCAGCTCTGGTTTATATCTCTGGTACTATAGCAGTACTCACTGCAGTACATACAGAAATTATAAGAATAATAGCTGATATCTGTCAGACTGTAGTACCTTCATCACAAGCTCAAACTGCTACCACTCAGGGAATTCAAAGTGTTTAGCAAATATTTTCTACAGAAAAGTTACTATAGGATCAGGATTCAGAGTTACATGTCACTATAATGTACTAGGAGAAAAAACTGGAAGATACACATCAGAGGATAAACCTGCATCCTCAGGAGATTGCACTGATGACCTGCCAGGGTACCTGTTTCCATCAGCAAAGTCTCATTCACTCGTTATATTGATTCATGTGTCTGTCCTGAACCTTGTGCTGAACCTAGCACCTGTATTTACCTCGAGTTTAATCCCTGGACTTCTAAAAAGCAAATCCTTTAAAAAAAAACAAAGCCTATTTACAAAAGGCAGCTCCTGGATTTCTAATCGAGGGATTTTAAAAGATTCCCTAAGCTTATGCAGAGCTAGAGCTGTGCTGTACTGACTGTTCAGTACTTTCATTAGCAGAAGAATTTATATTTTCTCCAGTCTTGCTTTCTGCAGCACCAGTATGCCTGCGTGTATGCAGGCACACATCTGTGCACGTATGGCTGGCAAAATATTTTCAGCTTAGAAACTGAAATTTTAATTGTAAATGTTTATATGTCATTGCCCACCACAGCTTTATATATACAGTTCAAAGAAAAATTTCCTATAGGAAAAGAAATTATTTGAAAAAAAATAAGAAAAGGGGAAAGAAATAAAGGTAAATTATTAAATGGCCTGATCTGTGGAGGACATACTGTCTTACTCTGCTAAGTAGCATTAACAAATAATAACAACCAATAAAGATCAGCTAATTGAGAACAATACCTTTGTTATTTCTTAGCTGCTGAATGAAATGTAGTGAATTAAATCTACAGATTAAATAAAACACTAGCAAAGAAAAACCCTATAAGAGCTGAAATGTGAAAGCATGTGTAACCTTTCAAAATTTCATATATTCTTCCATATATCTGGCCTTTGCCAATTCCAAACTTTTTTTTACAGTGGTAGACAGGATGCCTGGTTCATAGTTTTCACAAATCAAAATTTTTTTTGCCTTGTTGCTGATGCTCTAACAGGGACCCTGTCCCCGTTACACAATAGAATTATTCCCACTCTGGTGGATACTACAGCTGGAACTGGAGCACTCAACCAGAGAATGGTATCTTAGGAATAACTCTAGCCATTGTAAACTCGGCAGCTTTATTCGCTTGTTTTTGGTTTTTTGGGTTTTTTTTCCCTTTGGTAGGACAGTCACAAGATCTGTCTCAGCTACTTATAACTTCCATGTTCCCACAGAGGTCCAGGATATAGAGAGAGAAACATCTAATCTCCTCTTCAGGCAGCTGTAAACAGACAAGTACAGATGGCTTGCACTTGCATTCTTCATTAAGGTTAGTAAATTCAAAAGCCAGATAGGAACAACCTTATCATGCACTCTGGTCTTCCACCTAAGACTTGGACTTTCCCTGAATTCCTCCTGGTGTCAAATTGCTGTTATTTGATCCTTTTTTTTTTAAATTTACAGTGACAGAACACAGCAAAAACATATGTGAGTTGTAACAACAGTTAATTGACTTTTCAGCTAAACATATGGTTGATTTTTTTCTTGTTTCCAATTCCATATGCTGGATTTTACCATACAGTAGGGTCACCACTCTACCTCTGGTACCTTTATGTATCTTTTATACCACTATAATCACAAAAGAAATGTTGTCATACATTCTGCTCAAAAGTCAGAAATAAAATACATTTTAAAAACATCTACAGTATCTCACTGTTTATTCAGAGATATATTATTTGGAAACTGGTTTGATTTTTCACAGAAAAGTAGTAAGAGCAGAAATCTATAAACACAATGATTGCCTCCTTCCTCAGGGCCAGTTTGTACCTCATACTCATAGGAATTCACAAAAAAAGTCCGAAAGAGCAACCAAATTTCTGCTTGTCATGTATGAGTTAATCACAGCCACAGACCTTTTTCTCTGTCAAGGCATAATCGGGGGAAGATGTGGTGCTTATAAATACTGCATGGCATAAGAATTTTTAATATTATTCTTACTCATTTCAGTATTTCCTTGATGAAATAACAACCTGTAAGTTAGTACATTAAAATGGTAGAACTTCTAATAGTTTTAGAAAGTGAGACAAAATGAATCAGCTTTTACATGCTTACTGTGCCTCATGATTTACCTCACACAGCTCAAGAAGCAGTTACTGTGGTGCCCAGGCATATCATGGCATCACTTCACATGTTTTCAGCAGATAGAGTTGGTCTGCTAAGTTGCCATGGAAGCGCCGTATCTGGAAAAGTACAAACTGTTCAGGATTTGCTTCATTTTCCCCGGCAGTTAGAGAATCTCATGGCTGGAGTGAAATACTTTCTCACAAGTAGGGAGTTCACTCACTCCATGGATTTCACGCCGCTCATTATTCATCTGTAGAGCATTGGTCCAGGGCCCACAGACAAATACTTTGTCTTTAGTGCTTTGTGACTAAATTACTATACACTTAAAGCAGAAATATTTTATTTGTAATATGTTGCCCTGATTTTTTCAAATTTTACTAAGCCTTCTGATGTTTGCATTCTTTGCACAAACTTTCTCATGCACTTTATGTAAATAACTTATTGTTTTGCATTCCTTTATGGAGGACGAGCAACCTGATGAACAGTTGGGTTGCCCAGTGACATTGAGGAGGTGGCACTGTAACCCTCCAATGACAGTAGCATTTCAAAAAGATATATATATGAAGTCAGATGTTTTAAAAAAGAGTTTTTAGTTTGCCTTGACCAGAGCTGCTCTGTATCCTTCTTGTGTCACCCCAGGGTGACAGTAATATATTTTCATACATCCATGTTACAATTGTCCTTTGAAATTTGGAGGGAACACAGTGGAATCATTGATGTGAGAAGGCACAGTTACATATACAAATAGTTGGGGAGGAGGTGTCTAGAAGACATTTTGCCCCTTAAGAAGCAATCAGTAAACTGAATAGTCCCCTCCTCTAACCATGTTTTTTTTCACATCATATCCATAACTAAAGGAATAGATGCTTTCACAAATGCAGGATGATGATGGAAGGAGCAGGCAAAAGCAGCAGCTGAGCTGTGAATGAGAATTTTATTAAGAGAAACTTGACTGTCTGACTCTGCAATATTACAAACATGATTACTCTCAGGAAATTACTTTTTGAAATTGTATTTTCTCATTGTAAGATTATTGTACCATAAAAGTCTCCTTTTCAAGGAGCTGAGCACAGTCAGTTTAGGCTTTTTTTTGCTTTGACTATTCAGGGTATTATCCGAAGAACTAGAACCTACAATAATCCATCTTCCCCCATACTGCCGTCAGCAACCATGGCAGAACCTCTTCTGATGAAGCTTTCTAGGCTCAGAATGTTTACTGAGATGGAGGAGATGGGGTGGGGGATGAACAGTGGAAGATCACATTCTTCCTTACTTTGGTAGGGCATAGATTAACGCATCTAAAAGTTTTCAAAACCATAGTAGTAATGAGCATGTGCATTTGCCTTTGAATGAAATACTTTCAGCTGACACTTGAGGGGGCCTGTTCAGAGAACGAGGTGTGAAGAGGAAACTGGAACTAATACAAGGATTTCTGCCTGGCTGTGAGAGGGGCTATTTGTCTGTCAGAGGCAGGTAGGTAAGTAGATAGCTAGGTAGCTAGCTAGCTAGACAGATAGATAGATGGATGTCTGCAGGCCATGGCTATCATAATTTAAGTATCAGCATACAGCCTCCAAATGACATTTTTCCTCAGTGTAACTTTTCAATAATAAGGCAAGAGAGAAGACAGCGGGAACACCTATGGAGGAAGACAGATACATAGTCTAATCAAAATCATAACTATATCAGATGCTATATTTGTCACCACATATCATATCTATAACTGTGATCTCTGCCACTTTACCTGAAGCAACAGAATATGAACAAGTCTGCAGTGTTCAATCATCAGTGCTGAGTTGGGCTATTAACATTGATTAAAAATACTAAACATTTTTAACAAAGCCACTTACGAGATTTGAGAATTTATTCTCTTTGAGGATGTGAGAGGACTTGAAGACATTTCAGCTAGAGGAGGATTTTTTTTTCATCAGGTCTTTTTGCTCTTTGTGGGGTTTTTTGGGTTTGGTTTTTGGGAAGGCGGAGGTGGGGGAGGGTGCTGATTTTTTTTATTTGTTTGGTTTGCTGATTGTTTTCATTTATTTGTTTGGTGGGTGGTTTAGGGAGTTTGGGTTGGGGGGATTGGGTTGGGGAGTTTTTTGTACAGCCAGAGCATAGTCAAGTTTCCCAGAGACAGCTTCTAGAAATTATGCTTGTATTTTACAATAAAAGGGAAAAAACAAATATTACCTAAATAAAACATTGTCTGCAGTTAAAAATATGTTGCCTCGTTTCTTGCACCAGTAATTACCTTTCATCTCTCTCTTGTTCTTGATTTTATTTCTTACAAAATGCCTTCATTTCACCAGGATCATCAAAAAATATTTTTAGCCTGTGAAGGTTTCTTAGCCTTCACATCAGTAGAAATGTTATGGTGTTTAAATGGTGTTTAAATGTTAATGGCCTGCTCTGAATGCAATTGTACTATTCTTGGAGGACTCTGCATAATATCTGAACTTTTCTCAATGTATCAATTGAAAAGATACTTGTCTGTAACTTTTATTAAATTTCTCCCTGCAATTTTTATTGCCTCAGGGTTGTTCTCTTCATTTTTAGTGAGGTTCAGAAAACCTAAAGGGCAGGTCTGAGAAAAAGTATATTCCAAACTTGAAAGTTCAAATAGTTTTTTTCAGTTTCACATACCTCTACTCTTTTTTACATGATTAAATTCTTCAAAATTCTGACTCCTTGCAGTCATTTACAGTTGTACAAAGTACAGTCATGCTTCTATAGGAACTTCTGTAAATCAAGGTAGGCATACCAAAATTAATTACAAAGCTGGATTTACACATGTATAGTTCACCATATCAATTATTTACTAAAGGTCCTTATAAGTGGAGTGCCTAGAGTATAATTTAGTAAAAGGTCTTGTATGATACCAGAGGGAGCAAATATTTCTGAAAGGTTTTAAGTTATCTTGCCAGTAAAATCAATGTACACCTGCCCAAAAGAAAAAAAAAAGAAACATTTCAGAGACATAATAGAGTAGAATTTTCAAATATAAGACATTGCATTTGTATCTTTAGTATAAAGACATACATCACATATCATAGAATCATTTGGATTGGATGGGATATTAAAGATCACTGAGTTCCAGCTCTCATGTATGGTATGTCCTGTCCTCTACTATGAACACAGTCTTTTTAAAATATTGTAAAACCCAGACAGATATTTAAGTTTGATTTTTACTTTTCTTAAAATTTCTATGACTTGAGACATGAACATCTAAAGCAAGCTACTGAGGACACCAAAACAGTAAATCAAAGAGTAAAATTCTCTGAAGTGGTGCACAGAAATTTTCCTCCTCTTAAGAGAGCTCTAGTTTCAACATCATAGCTGTCCTACAAGAATAAGGTTACACTGAGATTCACACTGAAAAAGCAGCATTTGCAAACATATATAGGCATAAGCCCAGAGAAAGCAAGTACATGCTAGAACTATGTATAAGAT
>WBNO01010203.1:0-18453 GCA_013400575.1 Peucedramus taeniatus
CTAACAAGCTGCCAAATGGCCAACTGTCATTCTATACAAGGTCTTTCAAGGATAAACTGTCCAATTAAGAAATGACACCTCAATTATTTTCACTTTTAACCCAATAATTAATGACTCAAAGTCCACAATGGGGACTTTTTTGTCCAATTGCACAAAACCACCCAAACCCATGGAGAAGAAGGTGAAGAAGAAGGAGCAGCCTCCACCTTAAAACCTCCATCTTGCTTTATATATATTAATATATTCTAAAACCCCAAACTCTTAAGTTTCCCACCCTGTGATATTCCACACTTCTATCCAAACTCCACACCCACAATCCCAGTTCTGTCATTCCATTTTGGAAGCTTCTCCACAGCCTCAGGTCAATGCAGAGTTCTCTTGGGGGTCAGAGTCTGTCAGCACAGAAAGTCTGAAATTCTCAGCATCCAGAACTCCAACAGGTCATGTCCCCTCTGCCCCTGGTTTGGGATGGGAGATTCTGCATTTTGGGTAATGTCCTGGTTGGGATGGGAGATACTCAGGGAACTTCACTGCTCCCTGGGGTTGGGGTACAGTCCTAAAGAAACTCAGCTCTGGAGATGAGATGGGAGCTGGGGCTGCTCACCTGGGGAAGAGAAGGATCCAGGGGGACCTTGGGGCTCCTTCCAGTGCCTCAAGAGGCTCCAGGAGAGCTGGAGAGGGACTGGGGACAAGGGATGGAGAGACAGGACACAGGGAATGGCTCCCAGTGCCAGAGGGCAGGGATGGGTGGGAATTGGGAATTGGGAATTCTCTGTGAGGGTGCTGAGGCCCTGAGGTTTTCCAGAGAAGCTGTGGCTGCCCCTGGAGCCCTGGAAGTGTCCAAGGCCAGGCTGGACAGGGCTTGGAGCAGCCTGGGATGGTGGAAGGTGTCCCTGCCATGGCAGGGAATTGAAACTGGATGAGCTTTAAGATCCCTTCCCATCCAAACCATTCCATGATTCTATTCCTGTCCCTTGCACAAAATCAGAGAGTGGCTGAGGTTGGAAGTGACCTCTGGAGATCTACTCCAGCCCCCAAAATCCCTGCTGGCAGAGGATCTTTTCAGTGAGTTCTGTAGGTGTTTGGCTTGGTTTAATCCCAGCTGTCATTTACTTTGAAATAAAAACCAGTTTATGTGCATTGGAGTCAAAGCTTGGAGGAGATGATGTAGTTCATGCTATTGCTGCCTTATTTTTGTCTGCCTTATTGAAGTAACATCCCAGTGATTTTACAGTTTCCACTCTGCTTCATGGGGAAAAAATTAAATTAAAGCTTATCTTCTGATTCCATTTTCTGGTATTGGCAAATAGCAGAAAAATCACACCACGTAACCCATTACAGTCACCTTTAACTCATGATTCTACAATAGGAAATTCAGGCTGGTTTGATAGAAAGTCTCTTCCTTTCTGGCTTTCTGAGTCAAAATAAGCCCTGGTTTAAGTGAGCTTAAATTCCCTTCACTGGAGCTTATACTTGATCATGCACTTGCAGTTTTTGTTGACTCAAGGCTTTTCTTTAGCTCTCTGTGTGGAATTTGGGAGAATCCTAGTGCCAGGAGTCTTCCCAATCAAATAAGAATATAAAAGCAGTTTTTCCTCGAGTAGAAATATGTGGTATTTCAGAGCAGAGTGGCTTTTTTGGGGGTGTTTCTATAGTAACTTTAATGTCTTGTCCATGAGGTGGCAGCAGAGTCGGGATAAAACAGGACAAAACTACTCTTAACTTTTATATCCCTCTTCCTGAGCAACCAAAATAGTTCTTTTAAAGGATGATGTAACATTTTTAAAGATCTGTTAGGGCAATGGACCTAAGAGAATAATAAAAGAAATCATAAGATAAGTAATAAGAATATAAGAAATAATAAGAATAAAATAAAAAGAGAAATGTCTTAAATGTGCAATTGGGATTTTTAAGTGCAGAAGGCACCAACGTTGTGAGAAAGCATTTTTGTCTTAGTGTTAGAACTTAGGAAAGAGGAATCACAACACACAATCCTTCAAAATACCAGATTTCTTTCTGCAGATATATTTCATGCACCTTTCCCCCCCCCCCCCCCCCCCCAAATACAGCTTCCAAATTACAGTTTTGCTTGTACACAAGATGGGTTTGGGGATAAACAGAGCCCACTCCAGATGTTCCCACCCTAGGAAAGCACCAGGAGTGTTTCCCATCCTTCAGCTGTAATTAAGGGGTGCTGCAGTGGCTTTAATTTGCAGTGGCTTTAATTTGCAGTTTGATTGATGCATCTTGGGCTGTTTTTCCCCTCTGTGCTGGCTGCAGGAGCTGCGAGCATTGGGAAGGGCCTTGGTGGGATGCTCTTCTCCAGGTTTGGCCGGTCCAGTGCCACCCCCCAGACCATGGAGACAGGGAAAGATGGACCTGAGGGGGATGAGAAGAAGGCCACGACTGTTGGGACCCCACCTCTGCCACACAGCAGCTCGGGATTCCTCGAACCCACAGGTGAGTGATGCCCACCCTGTGGATCCAGGGGAGAGTGGGGTGGAGGGGCTGGAATTGCCATAACTGCACATGACAGGGTTTGCTCTTGTGGGTTTGCCATAAAGTAATAAATGTTTCATATCAAAGACAGCTTGGACAGGGCTTGGAGCAGCCTGGGATAGTGGGAGGTGTCCCTGGCCATGGCAGGGGTGAAATGAGATGATTTTTAAGGTTTCTTCCAACCCAAACCATTCTGGGATTCTGTGAATCTGTTCCTGGGTTGGACTGGAAGGGACATTAAAGCCCATCCAGTCCCACCCCTGCCATGGCAGGGACACCTTCCACTGTCCCAGGCTGCTCCAGGCCCTGTCCAGCCTGGCCTTGGACACTGCCAGGGATCCAGGGGCAGCCACAGCTGCTCTGGGCACCCTGTGCCAGGGCCTCCCCACCCTTACAACCAGGAATTTCTCCTCTGTATCTCATCTAACCCTGCATTCTGACAGTTTAAACCCTTTTTCCCACCTAAACTCCCAATTCCCCCATATATTTCCCATTCTGGAGCAGTCTGGCTTTTAGGACACGTATGACTGGAAACAGAAGCTGCCCTTGTCCTGATCTGAACTGCTCAGAACAGAAAGTGCAATTTTAGCAGCTGGATTTTTTGAAAAGCATAGGTACTTCCTCTCAGGAAATTCATCCTTGGATTTATTTCTCAGCTCCCCCTTGGCACTGCTGCAGGACACAGGGGTTTTTTCTTTTTGCAATTGAAGGAGTCACAAGTGTCCTGTGACAGCATTCACATGATAGATTGCTGTCTGTTCATACTAATTGCAACAGATAACCTATCTGAGTCAGTGTTTGAGGGCAGGAAACTTTGGGTTAGATGGGAGGGAAGTAGAGAAGCAGCACAGGGAACATCACGGAGCTGCCGAGGGGATCCTGTCAGGGGGGGTTGGCACACTGAGAGCTTCCTGCATGAATCCCACATCCCTCCCTGCTGGAAACACATCCCTGCTCCATAGAAGGAGAACGTGGAGCAGAGGCTGGCGGGGCTGGGAGCTGAATGATGCAATCCCCACCAAAGGCTCTGCTCACTCAGAGCTGTGGTGGGGTTTGGCTCCCGCCCAAGCTCCCGTAACGGCCTCTCCGAGTGGCCTTCCTGCACAGCCACTGGGGTTTTTTTGGATAAACTCTCCTTCTTGGAAATGACTCTGCTTGTCTGCTGGTGTTCCAAGGCTCTGACTCCCTGTCCCTGCTGCAGAGTGGGGAGATGCTCCTGGGGATGCAGGGAGATCTGGGCCGTGTCTGGCGGCGCTTGTGCGATGCTCCCTTTCTGTGCTCCTCGAGCCAAGAATTAAAATTCCTTCAAACTGTCTTTGATAAATGGCTGCATTTTTGACTCAGTCTGGGGCTTTGGCTTTTGTAGCTCAGCAGGCTTTTAGGTTGTTTTGTCTTTTTTTTTTATTTTATTGCTCCTCGTGGAGATTTTCTGAGCGCTGAAGTGCCTTAGCAGTAGGTTAACATTGGCCCAGTTAAAATGCAGTGGTAATTGCTTTGAATGTGGCATTAATCAAAGCAGCCATTGAAATAAAAGGGTAACTGCTGAAATATGCTTGGAATAATCAGGATATTAAAAGGGCAGAGCTGTGGAAGGATGACTTTGCAGGAAGGGCTTGTAGTATTGGGTGTAGTCTCCTTGTATAGACACTAAAAATGCAAGAAATCCATTTATTTCCAAGAGTTTCCTAGTGGGGCCTCAGCATTTGCTGGATATTTCTCTGTAGTTATCATAACAAGTATAAATAAATATATTTATAGAGTTACTATAAGGAAAACAGCTGCTTGAAAAAAAAAAAAACAACTCTATTTTCCAAAGTTGAGAATCGCAGAATCATTCAGGTTGGAAAAGACCTCTAAGAGCAGGTTTAGTTTCCTTTTTTTGCTTTTTTTTTTAACTGAACTCAGCACCACTCTAAGGTTTGTGCTATAAATGCAGGAGGTACATTAAAATGTATTTCTATATTATTAAATCTTGATTTAGTTGAGTACCCTGTGAAATGTAAACCCAGAGAGATTGCCTGTGTTGTTTGTACAATGGCAGAATCAGAACCCAAAACACTCTGGAGTTTTTGCAGCTCTGACATCCCTCTTGTTGCTTTTCTTGCTCATTTTCCAGTGGAACTGGAGCACAGGATCGACTTTGAGCTCAGGGAAGGTCTCGTGGAGAGCAGATACTGGTCTGCAGTCACATCCCACACTGCTTACTGGTCATCTCTGGATATTGCCCTTTTCCTCCTCACCTTCATGTACAAGCAAGACCAAGAAGAGACTGACAAATCCAATTTAGACACTCTTTGAACTTTTGACTGGGGACAGGAGAGGAAACTTCAAAAGCCAATGGTGCAAAGTTTGCAGAGCTGCAGGACCTGTGGCATGGAGGTTTCAGGTTTAAGTGCATGTTTGGGGGGGTTTTCCTATTTCTAAAGAGGAGAGGTTATTTGTATTTCAAAGCACTTTATAGTTTTCAACGTTTTGCAGTGCTGAATTTGACCTGAAAGGATTCCAAATTCCTGTCAACCTGGACTGTACAAAGAGCCAAGACAGCATTGTAGCATCCCGTGAGCAGTTGTGCTTGGGTGACATCCTTGTTAATGACCATAATTGCTGTTTAGTTCATTAAAATATTAAAAAAAAAATTAGTGGATTGAAAAAAAACCAAACCAACAACAAACCAAACTTAAATTGGTTTCCATTAACAACAAAAAAAAAAATACATGTTCAGTACAAACCTAAACCTGCCATGTGCTGATGTTTTATGTGAATAATAAGCAGTGGTGTCATTTTTCCAGGATTTTATTCAGCTCCACATCCAATTATCCCCACATTGGAAGCCCATTCTGACTGCTGGCTTCTGAGGGCCTATCCTACATGACACATTTAGAAATTAATGCTGAACAGAAAAAAAAAAAAAAAAAAGGAAAAAAAAGCATGAGGCAAATATTTGAAATACTGTAATTATAATTTATTATTCTCTCTAATCGTTTCATTTTATTCCAGTGTATAAAACATTACTTTTTTACTGATTTCTTTTGACATAATTTAAGAACCACATTTATTTTCTACAGTGTTAAGACTTTTTCTCAGAAATACATATCTTTGTACTACTATTCAAATGAATATATGGACACTGTGGCACACTTTAAGTATTTTTTCATTAAAAATAAATATTTGTGGTTTCACACAAATGACATCAGTCACGTTCTTCCCAGAGGTAAGTGCCTTTGCTTTTTCAGGTTCCAAGTGTTTCTCAGGCACATTAAATTAGTTTGCAGAGGATCCAGCTGTCCTTTGTTTACCATAATTAAATCCATAAGTGTGTGTGTTTGTATAAAAACATATGGATGTGTATATTTATGTGCAGGGGGAGAGAGGCACCATAAAATAAACTTGGTGAGGCCTGAAGAATACCAACATTTAGATTAGGTTTGTATCTGAAACTAATTCAGGAGTCAAGAGGGAAGTGTTGGGATGGAAGGGAATCATCTCCAAATAAAACACCAGAGGGTCATTGCTGAGATTTCAGAGCAATGTGGAAGGCTCTGGAGCAGAAGTGTTGGATATTTGCCCTCAGAGCTGCCTCTGCCTGAGGTATTTATGATCTGGATGGCACATGTGGGAGCTGCAGAGCCTAAACTTCAGTTAAAATAGCAAAATATTTTAAAATAGCAAAAAACTAGGGCTGTGGTGCTGGTGAATCGTTGTGTTCTCAGTGTAAACAGATGTGGCAACATCAGCCCAGAACAGTGGCTGGAGCTGTGGGAACCCCAGAGTTCCCTGCCTGGGGGGAGAGGGTGGCTCTTCTCCCAAATTCTGTTTATTTGGGCTGCTCCTTCTGTGAAAGAATTGGGAGTTGGGATTCTCTGCTGGAGTTAGGGATTTAGGAATAATTCTGAATGGGAGAAAAACAATGAAAAAGGGAAGGGAGGAGTGGAGTGGAGGGGAATGGGAAGGGAAAATGACACAAGCAGCACTGCAGTGAGCAAATATCCAGCATTCAGATGGTGGAAAGGGCCTTGCTTCGGTGTGGATCTGTGAAAAATTCCATCTGGCCTCAGAGAATTGGAGCTCTCCTGCCTGACCTGTTTACCCTGGTGGATGAGCAATCCCAGGAAAGGAAAATAACCCCCTGAGAGGAGGAAGCCTCTGCTCCAGCAAACAGCCTTGTGTTTACAGGACTGGCCTCTCCAGATAAGTTGTTTAATCAGCTCCTCCTAATGAGGACAACTCAAACACAAAAAGGAGAATCTCCTTTTATATTTAGAACGTGCAAAACGTTTCCAAATGTGCATGGTTGGTGTTTCAGGGCTTTGAGCTGGGTTGTGCTGCTGCCTTCTCCCTTTCCACCGCTGGATCCACCCTGGATCCTTTTTTAAGGGCTGTAAACAAAAGGGGTTAATTCCTGCAATTCTTGTGGTCTGTGGAAACCCTGCTGTAGTCCAGGACATGTTTCAGATTTATGGAATAGCTGTTCCCCTGGCCTCAGAACATGCTGGTACTTGCTGACTGCTCTCCATATAAGGGAGGAGATCCGACTTTTAGGTGCGTGCCCCTTGGAAAATCGGGGAGAAGGCAGAGCTGAGGAGTAAATCATACTGCTGGGAGGAGAAGGGACCATGAGAGCCAATACCTGATCATGCCTTTGTGTTTTTCCTGAGTTGATGGGTGTGTTTATTTGTGACTCTGTCCTAATTAGCAGCTTCCTGGACCACCTACTAATCTCCCAAGCTAAATTCCGAATATGAAACACACCTTGAAAGAATCAGTGGAGATTCATTCTAAATTGTATGCAGAGATGTTAAACAGGCTTTCATCCTTTTAATCCTCAAAAAGTACCCCTCATCCTGCTGCAAAGGTGAAATCCTCTTTGCCAGGCAGATGCTGAAGGTGGTGGAAGGGTTGCCCCATTTCTGCTGTGTGGTGCAGCACAGAATTCAAGTAGGGTCACGTCTGCTGCTTCAAACTTTCTGGTCAGATGCTCTGTGTCATAATATGGAGCTGGAATGTCCTGGCTTCCAATTACTGACTTGTTTTCTTCTGCAAGGACGATGTTGAGCTTTCCAAGCTGTGTTGACTGGTGGTTTTTCTTGAGAAACCAAGATAAGGGGAATGTTCCTCACTGCTGTCAGTCTTCTGCCCGATACCGACCTGTTTTCCAAACTTGGCCTTGAGGTCTTTGTCCAACTTTGTTGCTTACAATGGTTTTGCTACAAGGTCACTTTTGCAGATAATGAGCATGAATTTTATTATTTTTCTGAATTCTGTCCCTTTGCTCCTAATTATTCTGTCCTGGTTCTGCTGCAGCTTCCTCTCCATTTGCATTCACTCCCTCCCTGCTTCAGTGCCAGAGTTTCTGGAGTCAGACACCCTTTGCTTTATTTCACCATGGACAGTCTGGCTGGCCAACTTCAATTATTTTATCTCCTTTCCTAATTAGTATTATCAGGCTGAGCTGAAACATATTTCACATTCCCATACTTCTATTTTGCCTGGTTGCCACCTGTTTTTCCTGGATTCCTGCTGTCCTGGTGCTCCTTTCCCACGTGCTTGGCTCTTGAGCTGACTCTGCCATACCTGAATCGTTGGGAATTGATTTTTTTTTCCCCAAGCTGAGTTCATGAATCACTGTGTCAACTTCTTGCCCTGAGTTAGTTAATGTGTATTTGTGTGCCCTTTGCCAGGCGAGTTTATTTGGAATTCCTTTTTCTGTTTTTAGCTTGGAGATGATTTCTGCTTCCACACATCTTTTTTCTGCTGAATTGGGACTGCAGGTGATTGACCTGTACAGGGTCACCTCCCCAGGCTCTGCCAAACATCTTCAGTCACCATCAGAAAGCTTTTACACACCAAGGCCCCATTTGATCTGTATTTAATAATAATTTTCCTCAAAAAAAAAAAAAATCCCCACCATTTCTCTTTGTTTGGCTTTTCCCTCTCTCTTCCACAGGTGGTTTTTGTGCTTTTGTCTCTTCCCCAGTGCACTCCAGCCCGTTCTGAAGTGCTGGGATTTCATTCCTGCTGGATTCCTGCCTGCTGGAATCAGCGTTGGTTTCGTGCTTGTCTGAACATCCTCAAGACTTTTAGGGGAAATCTTGGAACCTGCTTGAACCCCGAGAGGCAGATCCTGCTGCTGTGATCCTCAAGGCTTCTGCTAAAAGCTCAGCATCAGCAGATCCCCTCTGGATGTGTTCAGCTCCCAGGATGGCTTTGCAATGTTCTCTCTGGCTGCTGCTGTCAGCTCAACCCAGCCCTGACAAAGCATTTCTGTCCTTGTCAATGAATTCTGGCACTTCAGCCAGCACTGGGGCTGGGCTGGGCTCTCCCAAGGCTGATTCCTTGCTCCTCGTGTTTCTCCTGCATCCCTGGGGATCCATTTGACCCCCACTTTGCTATAGAAATCCAAAGTTTTGTGTTTCCCTGCGTGCCTTTGCAGAAGCTCCAAAACTGGCAGCACAGCTCAGAGCGTGTCAACGCTTCTCCTCTTCCAAGAGAAGTCCCAAACCATGGAGAGAAATACCTGGAAACGTTTCAGGTCACCCTGGGGGTCATTGCTGTCTGCTGCCACTGGGAAGCAAATTTCAGCATCAGCCTTTTCCCCTCTCTGCCTCTGCAGCTCTCCAGCAAACCTTGGCCACTCCTTCCCCTTCAGGAGTGAGAATCTCCCTGCAAAAATGAGCTGTCCCAGGAGCCATCTCTGGTGGTTTTGAAATCCTCAGTGATTTATCCAAAAAGAGAGGGGTTTCATTTGATGATCCTGCGAGCATCTGCCACGGATTAACTCCTGTCTTTGTTTCCTAAATAAAATAGCAGTTCTTGCAGCTACTCTGCCCATTCCCTGGGGCCTCACTGATTGTGAGCATGGACAGAGAATCCCAGAATGGTTTGGGAAAGGACCTTAAAGATGATCTGATTCCAGTCCCCAGTGGGGCTGAGATGGGAGAGGGGAAGTCCAAACTTCTCCAGCACACTCAAGCTGCAAGGACCTCAAATCCAGTTTGTTGTTCTGGCTCATTTGATGGCTCTTCCAGTGTGTCCAGAAAGTCAGGATCTCATCTCAGACCAGTCCCAGACTGAGCTCTCAAAGGGCAGCTCTGTCTCACCATTGCACTGCTCCATTCTGCTTTTCTGTTCCTATTCCTCTGCCTGCAAAGCTCAGAAGGGCTGGAAACCAAAGCCTGGGAGGAGGGAAAGGAGAGCAACTCTGCTGACCTTGGGTTTGGGGTCTCTTTCACCTCCTGGTGTCTCTCACACCTTCCCAGAGCTAAAAATGAGGTTGTGCTGCCACCAGAGAATCCCAGAATGGTTTGGGTTGGAAAGAACCTCAAACCCCATCCCATCCCACCCCTGCCATGGCAGGGACACCTTCCCCTGTCCCAGGCTGCTCCAAGCCCTGTCCAACCTGGCCTTGGGCACTGCCAGGGATCCAGGGGCAGCCACAGCTGCTCTGGGCACCCTGTGCCAGGGCCTGCCCACCCTCAGAGCTCAGAATTTCTCCCCAGTATCTAAACTAAACCTCCTCTTGTGGTTTGGAGCGGGGCTGCCCCAATCCCTGCCCTGTCTCTGTCAGTCCAGCTGGGCAGGAACAGCCCCCCCTGCTCCCAGGACAGGGGTTTCCTGTTGGAAATGCAAAATGGCAAAAAAACCTCTGAAAGATGAGAGGAGCCAAAACATGCACAGATGTTTTATCTTCCCACCTTTCTGTCCCACTCCTGCTGTGCTGAGCTGAAAGTCCAGATGAGGAACATCCATACTTTGAGTCTTATAATGCCAGTGTCCTGCTCTGATGACTTTCCAGGATGTTTATACTGCAGGATTTGTCAGAAATTTTCACATTCGTGATTACTTTTAAGTGACCAGTGCTGAAGTTTAAAAATAACTTTGATGTACTTTCAGCTTTGCTAGAAGCACTTTCAGTATGGAAATTTAAGTCAGAGTAATTTGCAAAGAGGGACAGACCACTTCCAAAACAAACTGCACTTTCTAGGACAAAGGGGAAGGGTTTTAAACTATAAGAGGAGAGATTTAGATCAGATATTGGGAAGGAATTCTTTGCTGGGAGGGTGGGGAAGCCCTGGCACAGGGTGCCCAGAGCAGCTGTGTCTGCCCCTGGATCCCTGGCAGTGCCCAAGGCCAGGCTGGACAGGGCTTGGAGCAGCCTGGGACAGTGGAAGGTGTCCCTGCCATGGCAGGGGTGGCACTGGATGGTTTTTAAGGTCCCTTCCAACCCAAACCATCCTGCAGTTCTATGGTTCCATCTTCCAGTTGCTTCCTTACAGCTGTTTCTTCCAGCAATCTCCCCACTACATTCCACCAGTATTTTCCCAAATAGTTTCACAGCCTCTGGGCTCTGTGCTTTGGACAAGGTGAGATCCTGTTGGAAAAGCAATCCTGAAGGATCTGGGATGTGGCCCTGCTGTGTAGCCCTGAGTGCTCTGCAGGGAGGGCTCACACTGAGACAGCAGCTGAATATTTTGTGTTTCCAAAGCCTGTTCAGCTGGGATGGTTCTGGCTCTTGGCAAACTCCTTGGGAATTCTCCTTTGTGCCTTCCAGGCTGCCCCTCCCCGCGTGCAAAGGAGCGTGGGGGGTTTATTTTTGTGTAAAACTGAGGTATTACAAACCAGCAGGAGCTAGGGAGGGAGCTGAGGCTGCTCTGTGGTGGCTGCAGGAAAGGGAAGAGGGCAGAAATGTTCCTCCTGTCACGGATCCACCTTTGCCTTGGAGACACCACATCTGCCAGGGGAGGGGAGGAGGGGGAGACAGCCCAGGCAGGAGAGGAGCTGATTAAATCAAGGAGAAGTTTGGCAGCACTGAGGAACAGCCTGGTGTGGATCAGCCAGCACGTGTGCAGCACATGTCAGAGCTTGATGCTCCCAGGCAGGGCCATGGGCAGGGAGCAGGAGGGGAGCTCAGTTCTGCCCACAGCACCCTCCTACTCAGGGAATCCCTGCGTGGTTTGGCTTGGAAGGGACCTTAAAGCTCATCTTGTTCCCCCCCCTGCCATGGCAGGGACACCTTCCACCATCCCAGGCTGCTCCAAGCCCTGTCCAGCCTGGCCTTGGGCACTGCCAGGGATCCAGGGGCAGCCACAGCTGCTCTGGGCACCCTGTGCCAGGGCCTGCCCACCCTCACAGCCAGGAATTCCCAATATCCCATCTAAACCTACTCTGGTTTTGTTCAAAACCATCAAACTTTGCTCCACCAATTATTCTTCTATCATTCTGCTCACCCTGAGCAAAGGAACCCACCCAAATTGTGGCTGTCCCAAGGCTTGTCCTGGTGGGATTTAACTCCTGCAGTGACCACGCTCAGGCCAGGCACAGTTCTGCATGTCCTGTGTGCTTAGATGGGCAGGATCTGTGTCCAGGGCACTGCTGGGCTCTGCTCCCAGGGACACGACAAGAGCAAACAGCCTCAGGTTGCCCCAGGGGAGGTTTAGATTGGATATTGAGAAAATTTCTCTATGGAAAGGTTTGTCCAGCCCTGGCACAGCTGCCCAGGGCAGGGGTGGAGTCCCCATCCCTGGAGGGGTTTAAAATCCCTGTGGATGTGGCACTTGGGGACAGGGGTCAGTGGTGGCCTGGGCAGTGCTGGGGGAAGGGTTGCACTTGACCTTAGAGGAGTTTTCCAACCTAAACAATTCCATGATTCTGAGCCTGTCCCAGCCCTGCTGCACCACCTCCAGCCCATTTCCAGTGGGCACCTCTAAGGAGCAGCTGATTCCTGTCCCAGAGCCACCTAAACCCAGGCACTGATGGGTGGCTGAGGTCAGGAGGGGCTGATGTGGCAGCTCCCACCCAGCATCCCCAGGCTGCTTTCTAGGGATTATTCACTTCCCTTCCCAAGTCCTCCCTGAGAGTTACAGCTTTGACATCTGCAGCCACAGGGAAAAAAAAAAAGAGCTGAGGTTTCACTGTTTCTTCCTGCAGTGAATTTCAATTCTGAGTGGCCTCAGCTGGGAATGCCTGGGAAATCTGCAGCCCCTGAGCCCTACAATGCTCCCCAAAGGAAAGCAGAGTCATATGGATTTTGCAGCAAATGTTTTGCCAGTTTCTAGCTCTCCTTCATAATCCTGATGGCATTCTTGGCCTCCTTGGGTTCAGGATTTATGGGGACATGTTCCCAGCCTCGTGGGGGAAGCAGGAGCTCTGGCTGAGAGCTGTTCCTGGGTGAGGATCAGGCTGCTCCTGGGTTTGTGCTGTGCTCTCAGGAGAAGCTGTGTGTGGAATCTGAGCAGGGATGGATTTCTTTTGTGCATCAGTTTCATCTGCAGCGCTCACTTGTTACTCCACAGCCAAAGCTGGGTTTAAATCAGGCCTTTTAAAGCCTAAAACCTGCTGCAAAATTCCCCCCCTCCTGCAGAGCCAGTTAATTAACCAGCTAACTCAGCTCTGGCTGGCTCTCCCTGCAAACACCCCATCCTCAACGAGATTTTTCCTTAGATTTGGATGAAATGCAATGATTGAGTCATGATTTTTTTCCCTGGCTCACTTGCTGGAGCAGGGAATGTTGTTCACAATACTGGCTGTTGCCATATGCTTTTTTCATCAAGTTAAAGGGTGCAACTTTCTTTTTTTGCTTCCCCCTCCACTGACTCACTCCCCAAATATGTTTCTGGTTAGGATGCCTTGTGATTTCTTCCTGACATAAGGTTTTTTAGTTTGCAGGCAGCTTTGGGAGTCGCCTCTGTGAGTTCTAAAACGTCCCAGCTCCCAGGAGAAGGGTCCTGGAGAGAAGGAGCAGCAAGATGCTTACCTGGAGTTTGGGTGCCTGCAGTCTTGGGGAGCTCCCCTGCCACAGAAAAGGTTTTCCAGCAGCCTGGGAGTCCCACTCTGATGCCCTTTGTGTGAGGATTGCTGTGCCTGGGAAATGCCTGAGGGAATTTTGGAGATCTCTCTCCTGTGCAGAGCCAGGAGTTGGACTGGATGATCCTTGTGAGCTCCTTCCAGCTCAGGATATTCTGTGATTCTGTGATGAGGTGAACTTGGCCTTTTTTCTGTTTGCTTTCAGGAATGCTGTGAGTGAAGGATGGGAGATGCTGCCTGCAAAGGACCTTGGAGGGACAGACAGACAGACAGACAGACAGACAGACAGACTTGTCCCCCCTGGAACTCCTTCAAGGCCACCTTGTCCTGCCCCCAGACCTTCCCCACTGATGCCAAACTCCCTTGGAAGAGGTGAGTGAGGAGCCATCCCAGGGCTCCCAGCACCCCAGTGGGCAGCTCCCAGCACGTGGCCAAGGGAAGGAAAGAACTCCCCAAAAAAAGGAGGCTCCAGATCATCCCAGTGGTGCTTCCTGCACCTGTGAGCATGGGAGTGCCTGTCTGAACACCAGAGTCCCCTCACACTTGTCCTCACAGCCCAGGAGATGCCAGAGGCTGGGAAGAAAACCCTTCCTCTGTTCCAGCTGCAGGAGCTGAGATGCTGAGAGTTAAGTGACTGGCCTGGAGCCAGAGAGCCTGGAAAAGAGCCCAAATCCTCCCTGTGGTAGCTGGGATCTGACCCTGCAGCGTTCCTTGCCCTGCTGGAAATGTCACCCATGATCTCTGGAGCAGCAATCCAGCAAAGAACACCTCCTGCCTTTTTTTTTTTTTCCCCTTGAAATTGCTTTTCCTCACAGGACTCCCCCATCTGTTTGACCTTGTGGGATGCAGGGGGGCAGGAACGTGCCAGCCTCCCTCTTGTAGCACTTCTCATTTCCTACAGCCCTGCCTGGAAAGCTGACTCTGGGCTTCTCCACACTGGGAATGCTCCAGAGAAAGCTGTTCCAGCTGAGTGACTCTCCAGCAGCACATCCCTGGGTGGTGGCTTGGTGGCAGAAGACACGTGAGGACACAGCTGGGTGGCCCTGCCTGATCCTGGCACCTCTCCCAGGGAAAAGAAATTGGGATTCTCATTCTCCCTGCACCTCCCCAAAACATGGAATCTGCTCCTCCCTGTGCCACCTGGGATGTCACCTGCCATGCCACAGGCAGGTTGGGTATGGAAGGTGGCAGCTGCCAAAGCCACCTGAGATGCCAGAGCTGCTCCCAGGATTTGGGATCTCCTAAGGAGGGGCTCGTTCTGCTGGACAGAGGTGCCACCTTTCCACTGGGGTCTCTTCCAGGAAGGACAGGTCATTTTTGACCTGCTCTCCACATGGGGACCTCTCCTTGGAGATCCAGGAGTGAATCCTGCAAGATTCACTGCCTAATTTCCATTCTGCCTAATTTCCATTCTGCCTAATTTCCATTGTGATTTGATGGAACTTTGGGGTTTTTTGCTTTTTTTACTGTGAGTTTTTTTCCTTATTCTTTCCAGTGCTGCTATCACTGTTTTTTTTTTCTTGTCCTGGCTCTGTTGGCATCCACTGTCATCCCTTGGGAGATGGAGATGGAGGAGGCAGAGGTGATTCCTTGCAAGGAACAAATGTTGGAATAACCCATCCTTGTTCAGCTGGCAGCATCTGCAGTGTCCCAAACACACTGGAGAGCTGGAAGCAAAGCCTGGCCACTCCACAGCCCCAAAAGGAAGGACAGGGGACCAGAGGCTTGGAAAAAATACCCTGGCAGCACAACCTCATGGATTTTCCCTTTAAGAAAAAAAAAATCCGGATGTGTCAGGATTTTGGTTGTTGGATGGGGATGGTTGTTGGATTGGTGCAGAGAGCTTTGGGAGCCAAGGAAGGAGATAAATCCCTGAGTGTTCATCACTTGGCATCCCAAGGTGGGAGAGCAGCAGGGGCCTGGGTTGGGATGCCAAATCTGCCCAGTGCCCCCCATCCATCCCTGAGAAGGTGGCACTGAACTTCCCACCTGTTCCTTCAGTTCCTGGCCCCCAGGGCTCTCACTTGCAGATCCCAGCTGAAGGCATGGGATCCATCCCAGGGAGTAACCCCCTCCATCCTGATGGGACAAGGGGTGATGGGCTCCCACTGCCAGAGGGCAGGGATGGATGGGAGATTGGGAAGGAATTCTGCCCTGTGAGGGTGGGCAGGCCCTGGCACAGGGTGCCCAGAGCAGCTGTGGCTGCCCCTGGATCCCTGGCAGTGTCCAAGGCCAGGTTGGAGCAGCCTGGGACAGGGGAAGGTGTCACCCATGACAGGGGTGGAACTGGATGGGATTTAAGGTTCCTTCCAACCCAAACCATTCCAGGATCCTACAATTCCATGATCTCTGCCACCAGAGAATCCCAGAATGGATTGGGTTGGAAAGAACCTCAAAGCCCATCTTGTTCCACCCCTGCCATGGGCAGGGACACCTTCCCCTGTCCCAGGCTGCTCCAACCTGGCCTTGGACACTGCCAGGGATCCAGGGGCAGCCACAGCTTCTCTGGGCACCCTGTGCCAGGGCCTGCCCACCCTCACAGCTGAGAATTTCTCCCCAATATTTAAACTAAACCTCCTCTTGTGAACCCCAGCGGGGCTGCCCCAATCCCTCCCCGGCCCCACAGTGACCTCACCTGAACCAATTCCCCGCTCTGTGCCACTCCCCTTCCCAAGAGCTTCCTGATGGCCTCTTAAGCCACTCCAGAGATCGACCTGATTTTCTCCTTGTCTCCAGGATGTTTCCTATCCTGCTGCCATGGGCCTTGGCTTCTCCTCCCACCCTCCCAGGGCTGCAGCGCGTTCCTCCCCCTCGGAATCTCTGCCTTGCTGTCTAAGGAGCTGAAGGATATTTCCAACCCAGCCCTGCCAGAGAATACTGGCATCCACCTCCATCTCCTGTCCCCCTGCACACTCATCCAGCTCCTCGAGGGCTCTGATTCTCTGCCATGTTTAAACAACCATCACTGACAGGCAGCTCTCCATCCAGCAGGTTATTTTTCTTTCCTGGCTGGAGGGTTTTTTTTCCCCCTTTTCCAAGCCCCAGCTGGTTCCTGCAGTTTCCTCTCCTAGTGACTGGCTTGGACTCTTCCTGCTGAGTGTCCATGCTGAGATTTACTGTGAGTGGGACTGGAGCAAGGCTGTGCCTGGCATTCACTTCAACCCAGCTTTGCAGAGAATTGCAGAATCACTGAATGGTTTAGAAGGGACCTTAAAGATCACCTGGTTCCAACCCTGCTGCCATGGACAGGGCTGCCACACGAAGCTGGAATGAAGCTGTGGCAGCTCCAGCACCCTCCAGTTCAAGCAATGAGCTCTAAAAGGTTTTTCTGCCCAGAGAAGGTGGGAGAGCCCTGCTGGCACAGAGTGGGCACAGTGACCACCCGGGACTCCTTCTTCTGGCTTTTAAAACCCTCTGATGGAGGGGTCACTCCTTCACTCCCTCACATCTGAACAGCCTCCCCAAAGAGCCAGTCTGAGTCTTTCTCCAGGTGATTTGTCCATTGTTTTTTGCCCATCCCTTGTGGAAAGGTAGAACAGGGCATTTCCTCCCTCTTCCATCCCTCCCTCCCTAGACAAACCTTCTTTTATCTACCTGAAGATGTTATCATCATTCTTTCTTTCTCTAGGGTAAACAGCCTGAATTCTTTCAACCTTTCCTCACTGGTCACTCTCCTGTCCCACCAGGACCTGCAGAGGAACTGGGACTGGGGTTCCTCAGTGGGGCTCTCCATGAGCCCTCCTGACCCTTCATTTGCAGGGAATGTGGGGCTGCACCAGGGGCACCACAGGACCCTTGGCTGCAGATACCATGTGTCTTCCAGGAGCTCACAGATCACCTCCATTTCATGGGATTTGGGGGATTCCCAACACGATTCTCCACTCCCCAGCCAGCTGAGAGCCCACCTCCCTTTCCTGGGGGAGCTGCTGCTCTCTTCAGAGCGCTCTGCTCGGGGACCAAGTTCATCCCACCCAGCTGATTCAATAACACCGACCTTATTACAGCACCGTGCCCTGCTCTGTCTCTATTTTTCCAGCTCTAACTGCATTATCATCCCGCTCTCATCCGATCTTTCCGGTGGAGGCTGGAGCTGGAAAAGCACAAAGCCCTGCAGCTGCCTGGGCATCATCCATCCCCCCTTCCCCCAGCACAACAGGCTCCTGAATGTGCTGCAGCTCCTCGGGCCATCTCAGGTGTCTGAGGGGCAAATAAAAGGTATCAACCCCTTCGATAGATGGGTTTTTCTGATTGTGTTCCCCAAATCCCCCTTTTTCAGCTCAGAGCAGCTCTCTGGGAGCCGCAGTGATCCACGGGGGAGAGGCGTGGATGTGACCGGGAAATGTGAGCTCCAGCAGGGCACAACCCCCCTGCTTCCCTGCAGCCTCCCAGTGTTAATTTCCCTTTAAAAGGAAGCAATTTGGGGTTGTTTTTTAACCAACGCTGCGCATTTTTTAACCAATGCTGCTTTTCCACCCATCCCGGGTGGAGTGATCCCTGCTCCATTCGGGATCTGCATCCTCAGGGCTTGTAAGTCACTGCCGTGTGTCCAGCCTGGACTTCTCCATCTGGAAAATGGGCAGAAAATTGCTGTGATTGCCTTGGCTGCAGCCATTCATTGCGGGATATGATCAGGGAATTTGGTGACCCAACACAGCAAGAAGAGCCAGGATACAGAATTCCAAAATCCCAGAATGGTTTGGGCTGGAAAGGACCTTGAAGAACATCTCAGTCCAACCCCCCTGCTATGGGCAGATATCATTGGTTTTGGTTAAAAACAAGACAGCAAAGATTTTGGGGGGCTGAAAAGGTCGTAGGGGACGATGCTGAGTCGCTCCTCCCGGACCAGACTTGGGGTCTGGGGCAAATTTGGGTGCCTCACACAGGGTGAAAGTGACCTTCTCCATCAGGGCCGTGCCCCAAACACCCCACGGAGCCCTGTGGTGGCAGTGCTTTAATCAGGGCCTGTTAGCAGCCGGCTCTCCCAGGGCTCTGACGTGGGAATCGATCAAAACTCTCCTTCGGTGCTTTTCGGTCTCTGGCAGTGCAGGAGCAAAGCCCGGCGGCTCCGTCCTTGGTGCCCTCCTCCTCCTCCTCTCCTCCTCCTCCTCTTTCTCTCCTCCTCCTCTTTCTCTCCTCCTCCTCTTTTTCTCCTCC
>WBNO01010203.1:38625-86928 GCA_013400575.1 Peucedramus taeniatus
ATATATTATATCAATATATATATATTATATATTTTTATCTATTATTTATTTTATATGCTTAAGCATATATATTTGGTTCTTTAAATTATTTTTATCTATATAAATTAGAGATAATGGAAAGGCATTTTGCCACTTCAGCTTCCCAAGTGTGCCTAGACCAGAGCAGGGATAATCCTGGTTAAACCCAGCCCTGGGAAAGAGCCAGGGAAAGCTGTGCAGCTCCTTCTGCTCCTTTGGAAAACCCCCCAGTGGGATGGATGGGCTTTGGCTCTGGCATCTTTTGCTCCAGAGGGGGATGCTCCTCTTGGATTGTTCCTGTGGGAATGCTGAAGATTTGAATCCATTGCTCTAAAAGCTTTCATTTTTAATTAAGGAATGAGCTGCAGCCTCTGCTCCAGCTGCTTCTCTGAAGGTGGAGAGAATTCCAGGGAAAACAGCATCAGCTGCAAATCCTCTGTTTCCAAAACTCCACCAAAAAGGCATGATCCAACCCAGGCAGACTTGCAGTATTCCTCCTCAAACTTATAGAAAAATTAATTTTTTTTTTATTATTAACCCCCAATGTTAAGATGATGGAGGCAATTGCAGGGTCTTGGCTGCCTTATGGATTGAATCCTGGATGTGGGTGTGAAAGGGAAGCTGGTGATTCCCAGGAAAGCCTCTCCCAGAGGTGGGAGCCACCCCTGCCTTCCAAATACCCATCCAGTGGGATTTAACCATGCACTGGGAAGGGGGGGAAAAAGAGATTTATTCAGGGCTCTGTTGTCCTGAGCAGTGCATGGAAGGAGAGCCCATCTGCAACAGGGGATAGCCCAAAATAACAAGGAAAATACAGTGTTTACACAGTGCTGGAGACTTGTATCCTACTGCTTGTGAGTCCTAAGCTGGCCCGGAGGAGCTGCCAAGAGCTTCTGCAGGAAGGAGCTTCAATAGCTGCTGCAGCAGGAAAGGGACTTAAAATCCATGGCTTGGCAGGGGGAGAGTGTTTGGGAGCAGCCAGGTCCTGGGATAAATGGGATTGTTGGGTGAGGACCTTTTCTGACCCAGAGATGGGGCAACTCAGAGGGGTTTTAAAAACTTTTGTTCCGTTTTCAGTCTCGTGTGAAGGGTGAGACAATACAGGTGTTATAATTCACAGCATCACAATCAGAAGCCAATTATTTCCTAATTACAATACATTTTAAGTGTTTCTTGGCCTGTCAGCCTTTGCCACACCATGCTGTAAATGCCTTAAAGCCAACCATCTAAAATTACCCCTCATAAGTCCTACTACAATACATCTTTCATAATTCTATTTCTCCAAAATACCTAATCTTATTTACAAAGCCAACCCGTAAAACTTATTTCTAGTACCATTTCTCTCTCAACAATATCTCTATCCTATTCCATATAATTTCTAAATCAACATTTCTTATCTCAAAGTTTACACACAAATACATACTGTGCGAGCCTTCTACCAAACTTTAAAATTTTTCTGCAAATCCATTTCCACCTGGGATAAATGGGATAAATGGAATAAATGGGATAAATGGGCTGTCAGGCAGGGCTGCCTCGATTTTCTTTGCCCTTCACCCAGACTCAGCCTTGCTGCTGGAATTCTGATTGTGTTTGTGGGTCTGTGTGCCACAGTGAGCTCTGAATTAAAGCACACCCCGTGTGCCTCTCAGTTCAGCCTCACTGCTGCTTGGATTCTAGATTTTAGGGAATTTAGTGGTGGCTGTGGGGACTGAAATGTGCAGTTGTAATTCATGCTGGACGAGCTGGCGGGATGTGACTGCGGCCAGGCGCCGGCGTGGATTGAGAGCCGAGGATGTTTCAGGTTTAAAGCACTTCACAGAGCAGCCCTTCACTCCTCCTCTCGCTGTTCTGTCCTCACAGAGGTCTCTGCTGCTGTTTGTGTGATTTAAGATGCCTCTCACATTCCCAGCACTGTCTGAATGGCTTTCCAAGGGGAACAGCTCCGTGGCTTTTGCTGTACAAAACATCCCCAACATCCCTCGTGCACCTCGCTGCCTCTTGGCACGGTTCTGGGAGGCAAGTGCAGCACCAGGCTCTGCCTGGGGGGGAAACAAAAAAAATCCCAGCTGGGTTTGCCAGCCCTCCCAGGCTCCAGAGGTTTGGGTTCAGGCTGCAGGGAAAGGGGGGGGAAGCAGGGAGCTGGGTTTATTTTGGAGGCCGGGAAGGAAGCGCCGTGCTTCCCTTTCCCGAGGGTGTTGCTGCTGGGGTTGGGCTCCTGGAGCTCCCTGAGCCCAGCCCATGCTCCAGCTGATGCTGACAGCTCCAGCTTCCACATCCCTGCTGCTTCACCTGAGGGATTCCTTGTCTGGAAGGGTGGCAGTGATTTCTTGTGACCCTTTCATGTGTGCAGCTTGTTTAATGGAATCCTGGAAGGGTTTGGCTTGGAAGAGAGCTCAAAACCATCCAGTTCCACCCTCATGTGCAGGGACACCTTCCACTGCCCCAGGCTGCTCCAAGCCCTGTCCAGCCTGGCCTTGGACACTTCCAGGGATCCAGGAGCAGCCACAGCTGCTCTGGGCACCCTGTGCCAGCTCTCCCCACCCTCACAGGGAGGATTTCCTTCCCAATATTCCATCTAACTCTGCCCTTTGCCCCTTGTCCTGTCACTCCATCCCCTGTAAATAGTCTCTCTCCATCTTTCTTGTAGCTTCCTCAGGCACTGGAAGGCCACAGGTCAACTCAAAGTTGCTTTTCTCCAGGCTGAACAATCCCAATTCTCCCAGCTTTTCCTCACAGCAGAGGTGCTCCATCCCTGTGATATCTTGGTGACCTTCCTCTGGGCTTGCTCCATCACTTCCAGCAGCTCAGAGGAGCTGCTGGATCTACAAACATCACTGAGATTTGCAACCTGTAGTAAACATCTGAATTCCAGGTCTGGGATCTCTAAGGTGAATTTGCAGTACTTGGAGACTTACCTGAGCTCTGATAAAGGAATGGCCAGCTGATAAATTGATAATAGTTGATAAATATGAATAAGTTGATGAATATGATAGGTTGATAAATATGAAGTGGCCAGTGACTGGTGGTAGTAGATGGGAAGAGCCTGAGCTGAAATACTCAGCCTTGCTGTGAAGCTGTAACCCCAACAAATCAGTAACTCGTGAATTGGGACTCTGGTGAAGGTTTATAAACCTTTGATCAGATTTAACCAGGCTGCTGGCATTCCCTGGCCTGCAGGGATTGCTCCAAGCAATCCTGGATCCCTTGCAAAGCACCCAAGGCTCTTGTCAGCTGTAAAACTCAACTCCTCAAAGCAGCTGCTAAACATTTGCCAGCCTCTTTTATATATAACTACCCCATGGGACAGGCACAGACCTTCCCCTTCCTGCTGGAACCAACATCTCACTGTTAATTGAAAGTGTTAATTACTCTCAGGCTCAGAGAGTTGTTTTTGTGCCGTGGCCTGAATGGTTAATCAGCAGTGTAAGCCCAAATCCCCTTCTGTTAGGCATAAATGTTACTGATTCCAAATGCCTTTGGTTTTTTCCTCCCCCTGATTTTTGGTGCCAACTCGTTCAGCTTTCAGTAGGGCAGAAGTTGGACTTCATTACCAGAGTCCATTGTAATGATTTCTTGGATTTTTTTCCGGGTAGACAAGGCTTGTGCAAGTTTGCATGCTTTTCTATATTTGGTTTTGTTTAATTTGATTGTACAAAGCTGTTGAAAAGTCCAGCTGAATGTTTCCACTTTCTGCAGAGCTGATTGTGCCATTAAACCAGGAGTTCAAAGGAAAGATCCAGCTCCTGCTGGGTTTTCTCAGTAACCCCCAGCTCCAGATCCTGGTTTGAGATAAGGACAGACAAAAGTTCATTTGTCACGTTGTTCTCTCAGTTTAATTCAGATGTGGCTGGTGGGGATAATCTTCACTATCACAGGATCATGGAATATCCTGAGCTGGGAGAAACCACGAGGATCATCCAGTCCAACTCCTGTACAGGACATCAAGAATCCCAGCAGGATGTTGGTGCTGGATTGTGTTCCTTGGTACCTTCAGTCCCTTTGGTATGGTGTCTGCTGGGACTTTACCTAATCCTGGAAATTCTCCAATCCTCTGGAATTGCTCCTGCCTTTCTGGCTGGTGCCCTGTGGTGCTGAAGGATGGAGACAGGAGCTGTTGGAATAAATGTCAGCTGGTGGTTTAAATTGGGGTTAAACTGGTGTTTCATGATGGAAATCCAGGATCACAGGGGGATCTGGAGCTGAATGCTGGATTATTCTATTATTAAATGTATTATTATATTACATATCATTCCATTCTCTTTTCCCTGTGTGGTAGAAGGACATGTCACTGTTACTGGTTGTCAGAGTGGAAAATGCTCTGCAGGAGTGGCAGGGCCAGGTCTTAGTGAAAAATATTCCAGGTGTTAGGGAAAATATTGCACAGGGTTTGTCTTTTGGAGTCATCACCATACTTTGGTTCCCCAAATGCTTCCCAACCTGGAGGTGACCTCCAAGGATTCCATGTTTACATCCCTGCTGGAAGGAGATGTGGCTCTTGAGTTTTCTTGGTCGTTTGGGAGGCAACTTTTAGTTTCAGCTGGGAATTTTCAGGGGTGTTTTGTAGAAACTGAAAGTCCTGATGAATTCTCCTTGCAAACCTCCTCCTGGTTCTGTTTTCCATGTGTGCTGAGGTGGTTGGGCTCACCTTTGAATAGCACAGCTATCCTGGATGGTGGGGAAAACCCCAAGAGTTTATAGTTAACCCCAAAAACTGCAAAATCCCTGCTGGGGGAGGTGTTGTGTCACTGATGTCCCCTTGGCTTTGTGTTCCAATGGAATCACTGCTGGGCTGGTGATCCATGGACACATTGAGTTTGATCCTTATCCCCTTGGATTCTTCCCTGCTTTTATACCCCACCAAAAGAGCATTGAATACAAGCAGTTCCTTGTATCCAGAAAGGGCTGCTGGAGTTTTTTTGGATAGTTCCTTCTCAGCTAAGCACACTTTTAAAACTTCTTTTGTCCTCTGAAAGCTCATTCTGGTCCCGCTTTTTAACCGGGGGAAAAATGGGTTCTTTGTTGCAGATGTCAAGAAGGACTGGTCGGATCACGCGCTGTGGTGGGAAAAGAAGAAAACTTGGCTCCTTAAAACTCACTGGACATTGGATAAATATGGGATCCAGGCAGATGCCAAGCTCCAGTTCACCCCTCAGCACAAGCTGCTGCGCCTGCAGCTGCCCAACATGAAGTACGTCAAGGTCAAAGTCAACTTCTCCGACAGGGTCTTCAAGGCTGTTTCTGACATCTGCAAAACCTTCAGTAAGTGCTGAAAATCCCCCCCCCGGGAGGATTCCTGGTCAGTTTGGTTCCTGCCTCTCCTCTGGTGCACGTGCTTGTCCTGTAAATGTGATAAATCTTTGGTGTTTTCTGGCTTTGAACACCCAGGAGTCACTTGGGCATCAAGCCCAGATGTCCTTTCTTTTTCCCTTCCAGGTCTACTCTTTGGTGTGTAAATACTTCAATAACAGGACCAATTGAGCCAAAAAGTGATAAAAAATGCATTTTTTGTGCTGAATTCTCTTCCACAGCAGAGCTGTCCTCGGGTTTGTCAGCCCTGCTTGATGTTCAGGCTGCTGGTGTTGGGTTGTGATTTTTTTTTTCCCCCTGCAAATTTATGTGCTGGATGAAAAGCAAACCCTGAAATGGGAAATCTGCCAGCCCTGTGAGTTGTCTTCTAGTGGAAAATCATATTAGAGATTAAGTGGTGATGCTCCACTGTAAAACTGTCTGGTGGAGGGAAGGAACTGAGTCTTGCTGTCTCCTCCTCATCCTCATTTCCTGTGGAGGAGAAGCCCAGGAGAAAGGAGGGATCATTCCCTACCAGGCATAATTTTTTTACCCATCTTCACAAATTCCTCATCCCAAAACCCAGTGTTTCTTCCTGCCCACCACAAAAATCCAATGAGATGGCAACTCCACCCCAAGGAACTCCAGGAAGCACTCCATACTGGAATTCTCCCTTCCCAAAAGAGCCTGCAACCCATCCTCAGCTGTAGCAGATCTAGTCCTGCTCTCAGAAGGCAGCTGAGGTTACTCTTGGCTGACCCAGTTGCTTGGGGAGGCAGGAAAAGCTCATCCCTACGTGCAGTGTCCAGCACATCTGTGGTTTGGTTGGTATTTTTAGCTGGTTATGGATATTTGCTGTTTTTTTCCTGTTTTGTTGGGTTTTTTTTAAAAACGTAAATATTGGGCAATTTCTCCTTAAAATAGAAAAGGCTTAGCCAGCATTATTTCTGAGTGGATTTTGCTTCCCCCACCCCCATGTCCCACTGGCATTTGGGATGTTGTGCTAGACAGGGAGGTCCCAGGCTTGGATGCTGATGAATCTCCCCAGCAGTGACTCATGTCAGGAAATTCTGATATGGTTCATCACGGGACAGGAGAGCTGTCACTGATCCTGTCAGAACCTTACATGGCTCTGAAGCAGCCTTTTCTTCCAGCTTCAGAGCTTTTGGTGTATTTATGACCAAACCAGCAGAATAATCCTGATATTTTAATGTTTGGGAGGGGGGAAGAGCCTCTGGGATAGCAGAGGTTGGAGCTGTGAGCAGGCAGCAGGGACACATCCATCAAGGCTGGTGCTGACTTCCCTTCTGCAGCATCTGAAGTACTGAAATGAAGTTCCTGATTTTGGGGAAAGCAGGGCTTTTACTAGCAATTTCACTTTCCTTTGAGTGCCTCTCAGCAGCCTGAGCTGTTTGAGGACAGACACAAACTGCAGTGATTAAGTTGTTTAGCCCTCCCAGTTGTGTTTACTGGGAGCCAGATGTTCAGCAGAGCTACTGGGAAGATGATACATGAGCTTGGCATCAGCTTGAGGGAAGAGAGTTTGGGATGTGGGGATGCAGGAGTGCTGGAGTTGGAGGGGCTGGGATGCTCTTCCCAGGACCACAGAAGTATAAATACAAATGATGTACAAATACATTTTATATAAGTGTTGAAATGCCCCTATAGGTGTCAAAATGGAGCTATTTATATCTGTCATATCTAATACGTTTTAACATTTATATACTTAATATATATATATAACATAAAAGTGTATATTATACATTAATATAAAAAACATATATTCTAAAAATATATATTACATATTAGGAATAAAATCTTGGCTGTGAGGGTGGCCCAATCTTCCAGGCTGTCCCATCCCTGGCAGTGTCCAGGGTCAGGCTGGACAGACCTTGGAGCACCCTGGGATAGTGGAAGGTGTCCCTGCCCATGGCTGGGGGTTGGAATGGGATGAGCTTTAAGGTTCCTTCCAACCCAAGCCATTCTGAGATTTTGTAATTCTGTAATTCTCCTTTTTCCCCTTCCCAGCTGTGTTTTCCTGCCCCATTTTTCTCCATTGCCTTTCCCTGCCCTCCTCAGCATCCCTGCACAGAGCTCTCATATTCCATCTTAATCAAACTAATTATCTCTCTCAGGAAAACTGAGCAGATATTTCAAGGTGGAAGGGAAGGTGATCCCAGCATAGTCCTTGTCTCTGAAATCCCTTGATTTCTGAGCTCCAGGGAGGTGAGGGCAGAGCTGTGCCTGGGAGTTGCTCATATTTTGGCTGTACCTGTTTGCTGTCGTTGCCCCTGGATCATTTAATTACACACCCCAGTAACTCCAGCACAAAGCACCACCAGTGAGTAATTGAAGCAATTCCTGATGTTCTCAGGACTCTGGCTGGTTGCATTTATAAAATCCTCACTACACAAGCAGGAACACCCGTGGATGAATTATTTAGGGCTGTCCTTTGCTTCTGTTCCCTTTAAATTGTTACCCAGAGGTGTGACCCTTGCAGAGTGTGGTTGATTTTTAAAGAGAAGTCTCTGTTCTTGTGCAGAGGGAAGTTATTCCAAAGGGCAGCTCCCTGGGGCTCCCAGGAGGTGCCTGTGGGAAGATGCTGGAGCCACTCACACATCCCTCACTTTCCTGGAGGTCGTGTGAAGCCGGAAAAAACCCCAATCTCATTCCCAGTGGGTGAATTGCAGCCCCTTGATTCCCACAGCAGCCACTCAGGAGGGTTAAAGGCACGGACTGACCCCAGCAGGAGAGGAGAGGAGAGGAGAGGAGAGGAGAGGAGAGGAGAGGAGAGGAGCGGAGCAGGCAGTGCATGGGATGGGCAGCCCTCATCCAAAGGGTGGCCTGGAATCCTGCCCAGGAGCAGCTGCTGGCAGGAAGCTCCAGCCTGAAGGGGCAGCTTTGATCTGCAATTAAAGACCAGAGAAAGAGAAAGTAAAACTTTTTTTTTTTTTTTTATTAATTTCCCTGAGTGACAGGGATTTGTGCTTCCTGCCTGGCCAGCAGCAGGACACAGGATTTGGGAGGGGATGTTCCCTGCTCTCATCATCCCACTGGAGATAATTCCACCCAGAAAACTGCCCATCAAGTGTCCCACTGCAAATTTGATGGGCTGTGATGCCTTGAGAAGGCTGACCCAGAGCAGAGGCTGGGTGGAGTTACAGAATCAAGCAGGGATTGATTCAAAGGATCTCCTCCATGGATCCACCTTGGGCAGCACAAGAGCCCAGCCAGGGCTGCACCCAAGAGGAACCAAAATGGTCCCAAAATGTTCAACCAGGCACGGGGTCTCTGCCTTGGATCAGTTCTGCTCCATTTGCACCTTGGAGTTCATTGTCCCATTCCAGCTTTAGCCCATGCACTCCCATCCTGCTTGTTTTTCTCTCTCCAGCCCACCTTGTTTGTGCTCCTGGGCTGAGATTTGGATCATTTGTCCTTGGTCCCCAGCTGGAGCAGGAATTGTTTTGTCTCCCTGCTCTGTGCAGAGAGCTCACCATCCCATAATGTGAAGCCCAGCCCCACACACTAAAGCAGCACAGAATGTGAAACATAGAAAAGCTGAAACCTCAGGTATCAGCTACACTCAGCATTTTATTGGTGTGAGTGGGAATATCCTCATTGAAAGTGGGATTTGGGGAGGTAGGAGATGCTCACCCATCATCCAATGTAACGACAAGTGGAAAAATCCTCTTTTCCTGTATGAGCAGGAAGGAGTTCTCAGCTGTGAGACACAGGGTGCCCAGAGAAGCTGTGGCTGCCCCTGGATCCCTGGAAGTGCCCAAGGCTGGGGCTTGGAGCAGCCTGGGATAGTGGAAGGTGTCCTTGCCCATGGCAGGGAGCTGGATGATCTTTAAGGTCCCTTCCAAGCCAAACCATTCTGGGATTCTGGGATGGCTTCACTCGATTCCAGCCCAGTGGGTCCCTTGCAGCTGCTCCTGCCCTTCCAGCATTCTGCCTGAATTTTTTTCCATCTATCCCAGGAGCTCCAAGGGACTCCAGGCAGGCTCTGCTGCTGCTCTGTGGGCACGTGGGACAGGAAAAGCAAACAGCAAGATGCAAGTGTGAGAGTTTTTTCCCAGCCCTCGGCGTTTCCTGCCCCAGCAATGCTCCTTCTCCTGGGGACACAACTTATGTTGGAGCTGCAGGCTGAGGGCAGATGCTGTGACAGCAAAAAACCTCCCATCCTCCTCTTCTCCTGGCTGTGAAGATTTGGGACCTCTGCTGCCCTCCAGCCCGAGAAGAGGAGCAGGGAAAATTCTGGTTGATGTTCATGGGAGCTCAGAGAGAACAACTCAGTGCCAGAGCTGGGAGGAGGAAGCTCTGGGAGGAAACACTCCAAAATTCATGACCAATCCCTCCCTACCCACCCTGAGGCTGTGTAAGACGGAGAAATTCCCTTCAGGCTCTTTTATTTCCCCAGAGTCTGGTGGAGCCTCACACCCAGCTCCTGTCTCATAATCCATGTGAATTAGTCACCTGTTTTGGAAAACCGAGTCTGGAGAGCATCCTGTGCCCAGCTGTGGCATTTCCATGCCCACATTCCATCTTGCTCTGGTCCCCAGCTCCCCTTCTTGCACAGGGTGAGGGTGCTCTGATCCTGAGGAGCTTGTGGAGCTGGGGGTGCAGAGAGTCCCATGAGGGTGATGAGCTGCTTGCCATCATCCCAAAATGAGGATTTTCCCGAGACGCAGCGAGTGCTGGAAGGTGACAGCCAGCCTTCCCTGCCTCAGCCTGCAGCCACCAAATGCAACCTGAGATGAGGTGGCAGTGGCATTTGGGAGTGGCAGGATCCCAGCCCAGCCCAGGGAAGGTGACACCATCCCAGTGCCAAATGTGACCTTACCTTTTTTTATTTCCCTTTCCAAGCGCTCCCCGCTCCAGGACAGAATGTCCTCTGACTCCTGAAGTATTTGCAATATTTCCACGCCCTCCCTTGCCAAAAAGACTTCTATAAAAAGCCACTGTTTGTTGTTTTTTGAGTTTTTTGTTGTTTTTGGATTTTTTGCTAAACTGAAACCCTTTGGTGGACGATGTGCAGCATTCCCAGGGCTCTGTGACAGGCACGTGGAGCTGCATCCCTGGCCCAGTTGCTTTCCAGGAGGCAAAGCTGCCTGGAGTTTGTGGAATCACAGAATATCCTGATTGGGAGGGACCCACAAGGATCATCAAGTCCAACTCCTGGTCCTGCTCAGGGCAAGAATCCCACCAGCCCTGGCCACTGCAAACCTCCTAAATGTTCTTTTCTTCCTTCACACCCTGCTGGTAAATAAAGGAGTGTTTTCCCCAAAATCATGGAGTCCTGGTAGATGCATATGGGCATCTCAGGGGGAATTTGGGGAGCAGCACCAGCATTCAGGAGGAATTTCTCCATGGAAAGGGTGGTCAGGCATCAGAAGGGGCTGCCCAGGGAGGTTTGGAGTCCCCGTCCCTGGAGGTGTCCAGGGGAGGACTGGACATGGCACTCCGTGTTCTGGGCTGGGGATGAGTCACAGGTTGGACTTGATGATCCTGGATGTCTTTTCCAACCTCAGTGACTGTGGGATCTGGGGATGGAGGCTGTGGATGCTCAGGAGCATCAGGAGGATGCTCAGGGATGACGTTCACGGGGAGACGGCGGCGGCGAAACACCGAGGATGGATCTGCTGCCTTTCCCTGCCACGAGCAGAGAGCTTTGGCAGTGGCACAGCTATTTCTAAATATGTCCAGGGAATGGGTGTGGAAGGAAATCTTCCCATTTCGAGAGCTGGCCAAATTGCAACGTCCTCAGCTTTTTCAACTGCAGGGCCCAAGTGTTCCTCTGCCAGCCGCGGCGTTTTCCCCTTTTATTGCCTGCCCGTGCTCAGCTGTCGTGCAGGATCCAGACCAACCCCAGGAACTGGGGTCAGGGAAATAACCAGATTTAATTACAGAGTGTCTGAGATGAAAAAAAAAAAAAAAATCCTCTCCAGTCTCCCCCCCTGTCCCCACCCCAGTGGTGTTCTGCGTGTGGAGGAGCATCAGGTTTTATGTCACCGTGTGAGTCAGTGAATTTTTTCATCCTTACTCTGCTGTTGACAGAGACCCTTTAAATAGAATTCCATCCTGAGGACATTAGGGCATGCTGGCCAAGCCTTCCTTGGAATTAGCTGGATTGCTCTTTATGGGCTGAAGCAGAGGGAAGGGTGTGAGTGGATTGCTTTTCTCTCGTTTGTGGGATTAAATTAATGGAGTTTAATTGGACTCAGGCTGCAGCTCAGCCACTTCAGGGGCAAGGCTTGTAGTGCTGCCTGTGCTCCAGGAGGCATCCAGATAATGGGAGCCTGGGGATTTCGTCCCACTTATGGAAAAAAACATCCAAACATTCAAGTGTTTGTTGACTCTGCCTCTGCAATGGCTCTTTTTATTGGCCTTGCAGTAATGCTTGGCTCCATCACCACTGCCTGCATCCTCCTCCTCCTCCTCCTTTTCCTTCTCCTCCTGGCTCTCTCTGGGCTGGTGGTGCCCGATTTCGGCTCTGGGAACCACTGGCACAAACATTCACACTCCTCCAAACCCCACTGACCCCATTTTGGGGTGGTTTTGCACATCACTGCTCCCTTGGCAAATCCATAAGTCAACAGGCACTTGGATTTTCCACCCACAATTTGGGAAGGCTCCAGCAAAACCTCTGCCAGGGTCAGCCCCAGCTGATTCCACACCCATAGCACTCCTTGGGCATCTCCAGAGGCTCTGTGATGTCCTGAGAGAGCTGCAGGGCCCCAGGCAGTGAGTGGAGAGCTTGGCTTTTGCCCAGATAAATATTTAAGTTCCTGGGCATCTGAAGAACCCATAATAAAATGTACTGAATGTACAAACCCAGTAAACTGTGCTGGGGGGAGGACCTGCTCCATCAGATACTGCCCAGTGTCCAACACAACCACAGCCTTATCTCCAGACACTCCTCAGGTTATGTAAGTTCCTTTTTTAGTTTCTTTTTGGGTTTTTTTTTTCCTTCTGGTTTGTTTTGCAGAACTTTATCTCGAGAGAATTTATGTAGCAGATAAGTCAAATGCTTTATTCTGTAAACTTACACTGTGAAAAACCATCCACAGAATTCACTCATTCCAAGAAAAAAAATCCACCTTTATTTTTGGTTTTAAGTCTGAAATGGAAGAAAAATGAGGTTTGAGGTCTCATTTTTCTAAGACTCGTCAGAGTGATGCACAAAGGCTGTAATTTTTATGAGTCACTGCTTGGAGGGAGCAGTGATGGAGTGCAGAGAAATCCCACTTCCCAGAGATATCCCACTTCAAAACACATTTCCTGAAGGAGGGTGGCTGGATCAGCATTAAAGAGAGGATTTCCCCCTCAGTGCTGTCTGTGCTACAAATAAATTTATGGAGTTTTTATGTTCAAGAATTAAGGAGGTGAAGCAGCCCTCTGGCCTTTAGGGGAGCCAGAAACGGGGAAGGAAATTGGATGCCGGAAGCTTCTTTGGGACATTAATTTTCTTTCTACATCAGAATTTTCTTTGTGTCTCAGATTATGATCTGTATTTGTGAGAACTGAATACTGAAAGTAGAATGATTTCCCATAATTTCAGGTTTTGAGGATGTTGGTCCATACTCAGCCCTTCCAGTCAGTGATGTCATGTTCTTTATGTGGGTGATGTAAGAAAACCATAAATCTGATTTCTTGTGGGAATGGGAGCCCCTGGATCCCTGGAAGTGTCCAGGGCCAGGTTGGACACTGGGGCTTGGAGCAGCCTGGGATGGTGGAAGGTGTCCCTGGCATAGCAGGGGGTGGAACTGGGTGAGCTTTCAGGTCCCTTCCAACCCAAACCTTTCTGGGATCCCCATCACAACACACCTTGGTGCATAAAGAGGCAGCAGCTGCAAGATTTACTTGGTGGATTTAGTGCAAAAGAGCATAAATTAGGAATTTTACACCCTGTAAGGAAGATTTTTTTTTAAGTCAGTCTGCAGGGTGCAGATGGTGCTTTCTGAAGGAAGAGGGTTTGATCCCAGCTCTGGAGTTTGTCTCAGGGTGGGAGATAAATGGGCACAGCTGGGCTGGGTGAGCTGTGCAGGGGCTGGATGAGAAATGAGGGATTACACTGGAAAAAAAGGCCAAGGACTTCCCTTCAGCCACAGACAGCAGGCACAGGCAGGATCCTGCAGGCAAATGGAAGAGAAGATGCTGCAGGCAGCAAAATGGCTTTATCCCAGAGTCGAAAATTTTCTCTTGGAGATTCAAAGCCACCTTTCTGATCATATTTTGAACTCCATAACTCCTCTTTCCAGGCTTAGGCCTTTCTGTCTCCTTCCCATAAAATCCCAGAATGGTTTGGGTTGGAAGGGGTCTCAAAGCCCACCCCATTCCACCCCTGCCATGGCAGGGACACCTTCCACCATCCCAGGCTGCTGGGGAAGTGGCCAACCTGGCCTTGGACACTTCCAGGGATCCAGGGGTAGCCGCAGCTTCTCTGAGCACCCTGTGCCAGGGCCTCACCACCCTCACAACCAGGAATTCCTTCCCAAAATCCCATCTAAACCTTCAGTTTGAAACCATTCCCTCAGCTGCCTTGCTGGGTTTGTAAAGCCCTGGAGTGGATGGATGAGTTGGGAGGAATTTGCTGCTCATCCACAGGATCCTGCTGGCATCCCGAGGATGTGCTGCCTGCTCCCCGCCCTGCAGCCATGTGCTGCCTCCAAGCACCTGCCCAAAACTTGCCCTGGATCCTTTCTATCCCGCCGGGAGCATCAGGAACAACTGAGGGGGCTATAAAAAGTCTCTTTGCTATCAGATGGTCAAGCCCTGGGATGATTCCAGGATTGCTTCCAAAATCCGAGCCTGGCCCGGAGCCTCCTCCCGGCCTCCCTGAGTGCTTCCAGCTGAGAGTTGCTAATGCTCCAGAAATAAACCCCAGAGCCTCAACCTTGCTCCAAAATACCAGGGGAACTCCTCGATTTAGGCTGTGCTGCCTCTTGTCCCCTGCATGTGACCCTGGTTGTCCCAGCAGATTCCTGCTCCATGAGGTAAGCTGCCTGGATAAATGGGACTGCAGGGAGCTGCCTGCACACGGGCTCTGCCTGTTTGTTGCTAGAAATGGGCAAAAAGTTGGGCAGGGAAACTGGAAGGTGGGTGGTGGGGGCAGGGATGGGGATTAGTGGGATGATGTGTGTGGAGTGGTAATAAATCAGGGTTAAATTAAAGCTGAAATTAAATAAACCTTCTAAATAAAAAGGAATAAAACATATAAATAGTACGGGAATAAATATCTCTAAATGCAGAAATGAAATTAAGTTTAAAAATTTTATATATAAAATTTTATATATTTTATATCTTTTTATAGATTTAAAATCCATATAGATATCTAAATCTATCTATTTTTAGCCTGGAAGTGTTCAAGGCCAGTTTGGACTTGAACAAAGTCAAAGTCAAGACCTGGAGCAACCTGGGATAGTGGAAGGTGTTCCTGCCCATGGCAGGGGCTGGAACAAGGTGGACTTTAAGCTTCCATCCAACCCAAACCATTCTGGGATTCAATTATATGATTGAAATAAATAAATAAAAATATATCAATAAAAATAAAGCTTAAATTATGTTTTCTAAAAATAAATATATGTCAATATATATACAGTATTTACATATAAAAATATTGTGTGTAAGTAAATACAAGAATATAAATAGAAATAAAACTGAAATTAAAGCTAGATAATGGTTTGGGATGGGACACCTACAATATAAAAGACAGTTAAATCCAGAAGTGTGCAGCCTCTGGATTCAGGAATACCAGGGCTAGTGGGATCCACCCCTGAAAATCACCTGGATGGGGCTTGTGGGCAGTGTGGGGCCGTGTCCTGCTCAGGTCATGTGCTGGGGACCAAATTCCAGTGTTAATTATAATCCTGGGAGTGCTCAGGGAGCTCCCACTGCTGCCAGCACGTGGTGAGATCCCAGCCCTGTAACTTCTGCTGGCTGGGATAATGGCTGATTGTGTCCTTCAGCATTCCTTGGGTGGGAAAACACAGCCTGGCTGCAGCCAGCTCCTGGCTCCTGATCTCCTGCAGCAGGGGTGGGACCAGGGGCTGCTTTCCATAGGGCATTCCAAAGGGAAAGCTCTGCAGCTGAGCATCTTGGGGTGATAGGTGCAAAAAACAGAGCAAGAAACAGCAGAGGAGCTTCAGCATGGACAGCCAGCTGCTGAGGAGACTCCAGAGCTCCTTCCAGGCTCAGGCATGTCCAGAATCTCCACAGAATCATCAGAGGTTTGGATGGTTTGGATTGGAAAGGACCTTAAATCCCATCTCATTCCATCCCCTGCCATGGCAGGGACACCTTCCACTGTCCCAGGCTGCTCCAAGCCCTGTCCAGCCTGACTTTGGACACTTCCAGGGATCCAGGGGCAGCCACAGCTTCTCTGGCAATTCCAGCCCAGCCAGGAATTCCTTCCCAATCTCCCACCCATCCCTGCCCTCTGGCACTGGGAGCCATTCCCTGTGTCCTGTCCCTCCATCCCTTGTCCCCAGTCCCTCTCCAGCTCTCCTGGAGCCTCCTGAGGCCCTGCCAGGGGCTCTGAGCTCTCCCTGGAGCCTTCTCCTCTCCAGGTGAGCACCCCCAGCTCTCCCATCCTGTATTTTCCCAATCCAAGCTGTATTTCAGAGCTCTCCAAGCTTTTTGCAGCCTTTCACCACCACAGTTGGATGGCTCCATGCCCAGGTGAATCCTTTTCCAGGTCAGCTCCCACCCAGTGACCAAGCACAGGGACTCCTGGTCCTGCCCCAGTCCCTCAGTGGTTTCAGGGGTACAAAGGACAGCAGGCTCTGCTTTCCCAGGAAACTCCTTCCCTCTTGGAATTGAGTGCAGCAGACCCAAAGTACTGCCTTGGTGGGAAATGAGAATTCCTTTTTCCCTTGTTCCCCATATTCCCATGGCTTCAAACACAAACACAATGGGATGCTCCTTGTTTTAAATGGGTTTTACATTGTTCAGGTGGGTCCCAGGCAGGAAAATGGGAGAGGTTGGCTGTGAAAAGGAAACACTTCAGCCAAAATCTCTTTAAAAAGTGGGTAAATTATTGGTAAATTTAAACTTTCCAGTCTGGTGTGTAAATAAATGGCTTAACTCTTGGATTGTTCCTATGGAAATGAGAGGGTCTGGCCTGTTACCTACATGGCTAAGTAGGGATTTGTGTGCTCATTTCTATTATTTTTCTTTATATTTTTTCTATTTCTATAATTTCTATTTATGTTATTTCTATATTATTGTGTATTATTATTATATATTATTTATAAAGTCATATTATTAATGTGGAGGTTTATTATTTTCTTTATTTCTATTTAATGTATGAAGGTGTTACTAGGCTCTGTCACAGGGTCTGCCAGTGCTCACATTTACCTTTGAGTGGCTATGCCTGGGAAATTGCACATTTTATCCAAATGTTGTTACCTTTCCATCCAAGGACACTGCTTGTTTCCAACAGGCTTGCAGGGGGAATGTCCTCAACTTGATTTTTAACCATTACAGAGCAGGAAATTAATCCAGGGGAGATACTGGACATTGCTTGTTCCTAAAGGAAGGATATTCTTCTTTTCCTCCTTTTTCCCCTTTTTTTCTCCTTTTTTCCCATCCTGCCATTATAAAAGTGGTTTATTTTCCCCTCCAGACATCAGGCATCCAGAAGAACTCTCCCTTTTGAGGAAACCCAGAGATCCATCAAAGAAAAAAAAGAAGAAGTTGGACGATCAATGTGAAGATGACACCTTCGAGCTGGAGGGGCCGCTGATCACGCCGGGGTCGGGTGAGCTGGGAAAAAAAAATGGGAGCAGGGGGAAAAAACTGGCACAGCAACGTGGGGCTGATTGAATTTCTTAGGGTCTGTGCAAGAAACAGACCCCAAATCCATGGCACAAGTCCTGGCAGGCTGCAGCACTCGGTCGCACGGATGCATGTCTGGAGCTGGGGCTGTCACGCATTCCCGGGAGCAGAGCAACCCCAGGCTTCACAGAACAATCCAGAGCCCAAGTCTGGCCACTTGAGCACTCAGATGGTGTTGCTGAGAGCTTTTCTTACCCTGTTAAGAAAGGAGTTAAATGGAAAATTGTTCCTCATGTCACATTCCTGGCGTGGTTTAGGCTGTGCCACCGTTCTGCTTTGTATTTACAGCCCAGCAAGGGCAGAGTTTTATTCATTTAGTGTTGCCTTACATGAACGGTGTAGCTGTGGACTGTGATGCTAAATAAATCCTTTTATTGCTGGGGGCTGGTTGGCCAGTCTGGACTCCAGATCCAGAGCAGGATTGGGAAGGGAATTTCTGATGGAGTAACATCCCTGATGAAGTAACATCCCTGATGGAGTTGCCACAGGCAGCAAATTGATGCAGGTGTTTGCAAGCAGAGGGGTTTTTTCAGCTTTTTTCCATGGCTGCTGGAAGTCTGGTGTCTGAAGGCAAATGGCAGGAGTTTAAACCATAATTTTGGCCAAGTGGGAGCACTTTATCCCAAATGGATTTGTGGAGAAAGCCACAGTGGTGAGCAGGAGAGACGTGTCTGGCTGCCAAAGCTCTCGGGTTTAAATCCAGCAATCCAAGGGCAGCAGGGCAGCTTTAATTAAAAAAAACTACCTTGGAATTGTAAAGTTGTATTAATTGATGTTAAATCAGCTGCAGAGAAGGTCATGGAGTGTGGTTAATGGCAGTGGTGGCACAGGGCTTGCAGAAAGGAAGGTTTTGGCTGTGCAGGGTGATGTGCACCACGGGTCTGGAACAAGGAAAAATAATCCTCCTTCTTCTCTGATCCCACTCTTTCTCCTCTCTTAAAATTAAAAATACTTCTGGGCTTGTCCTCTTCCACTCCTGGCTCAGAGAATTTGGGCAAGGCTCCAGTCAATTTTCATTTCCATTTGGCATTTTCATCTTGAAAGTCCATTCTAAGCCTTTCCAACAGGCAGTGTTCACAGAGAGCATCTCTGTTAGATTAATAAGAAAGACTTGGCCTTCTTTGGGGGAAATGTATGCAAAAGCTGGGGTTTATTTTAATTATTTATGGCTCTTCCAGTGAGTCACTTGGCTGGTTTTGCTCTCCTTGTGAATGAAATCACTCATAGCAGGTTGAATTCCTGCCTGTTCAGGTGCCATTCGATAAAAGTCGTGGGTTTCATCTGAATAAATCATTCCTAGCATTGTTCCAACATCAGTTTGTGTGCTGAAAGCTTCTGGAAAACTAATTAATAATTCAGGAGGTGCTGATTTCAATGTCTTGGCAGTGTTTTGTCACTGAGTACCCCAAACCTGGCAGTGAAATAATTTAAATCCCAGTGGGCAAAATTGTCAATACACCCACAGGATGTTGCCCAACACTTTCCATTAGAAGACCTGTAGTCACTTGTTTATATAAATTAGCCAAATTTGTAGCTATTTCTGCTGGAACTTTCCATGACACTGCCTGCCTGGGGCAAATTTTTTAAGGGAAGCTTCTTTTGAGATGTTTCAGGTGTTTGGAGAAAGAGATGAGGAGAACAGTGCAGGGGAAGCTTTGCTCTGATGGAGCAGACACTCAGTCAGGAGTATGGGGGATATTCATGGAAAAACTTGCCCAAAATGTGGGGTAAAAAGTGGGATTTTCTTTTGTTGTTCCAGTTGATGCTCAGCCTTGTGTTCTCGAGCCATGTGAAGGCTGAAGCTGCAGTGAGGGTGGATGGGGAGGAGGGAAGAGCTCTTTTGGGAAGTGGTTTATGGATGGTCATGGGGGTTTATGGTTGGTTTTTGTTGGAGTTCTCTGCTCCAGTGCTGTAAAAATCCATGGGGAGAGCAGCTTCCTGCTGCTGTTATAATCACAGAATCACAGGGTAGCTCAAGTTGGAAGAGACCCTAAGGATTGTGGAGTCCCAGCTCCCACAGTGCAAGAAGTACCTGGTCTAAAAACCTGGAAATCATCCCTGGCCTTTTCCTTGCAAATGAAGGAGGATTTTTCCATCCCTTGACCATCCCTGCTGTTTTTTTTGCTCATGCCTGGTTTGCTGGATCTGTCTTGGTGACAGGTACCCATGGTGCTTACAGGTCTCCAGATGATTCATCCAGACTGGGATGCCAGCAAAACAAGCAGGAGCATTAAAAGCATCCTTGTTTGGTGGTTTTCACTGACATTTTCCACCCTGCCAGGCAGTTTAGAATCTGGTTTGCAGTTATTTGGAGTTTCCTAGCCATGATGTTGGCTGTCACTGACATTGATGCTGCTGATTCACACTGTTCTTCCTGCTCCTTGAGATGCCCATCATGAAAATGGAGGGTTCAGAAAGGTTTTTCCATTGGTTTGGTCTTGGACTTTTCCAGTCCAGCTCAGTTTTCTGTCATTCCTTGGCCATGAGGGTGTGGGGATGGTTTGGAGGAAGGAGCTGGAGCGTGGCCCAAGGTGGTGGCTCGGGGCAGCAGCAGGAGGTGGCACAAAAGATTTTGTTTGTGGCATCTCAACTCTGTCACTGTCTTCAACACCCTCAGCAGAGCTCTGGGAAGGAGAGCTTGGGTGCATTGAATTGCAGGCTCGTGATTTAGGAAGGACACAGCCCTTTCCCAAAAATCCAGTGTGGTGTTGGACCTTCTGGTTCTGGTGGGCAGATTTGTGCCCAGCAGGTGATGCTGGGTGAGCTCCTTGGTCAATGTGTGCACATAGAAGAATTCCTGGCATTAGGAGATGGTGGTTGATCTTCCCTTATTCTGAAAATCCGGATTTTGTATAAAAATTCAGTGTCCCTGTGAGGTGGAGACTGTTTCTTTGGATGGTTTGGGATGGAAGTGACTTAAAAGGGACTTAAAGCACTTCTCATTCCACCCCTTGCCAAGGGCAGGGGCACCTTCCAGAGACCAGCTTGTCCAAGCCCCATCCAAGCTCTCCTGGAACACTTCCAGGGATGGGACAGCCACAACCTCTCTGCTGAGCTCTCAGCTATTTTGAGCTATGAGATACTGAGCTGGATTTGGTTTTTTTTCTCTTAATAATTTTTAAATGTTTGGGTGTTTTTATGTCTGCTTTGAGTCGGTACGAGCTGTGAAGCTTCAAAAGGCCTGGGAGTAACATTTGCTTTGGGATCAGTCTGGCACCACATCTCACCACTCAGCACATTAATCCTGAATTTGTGTGGCCACCTCAGCAAGCTTTTCCATCCGGGAATGCCACATTTCCATGCCCGGCTGTCCTCGTAACATGAATAAAACAATGGGAAGTCACTTCAGTTGCTTTGCTGCCACCAGCGCTGCTGCAAACGCTCCATTAGGGTGGTGCAACCTCACCTGTGCTGTCCTGCCCTCTTCCTAAAATGCCCATTTTTGGCTTCTGTCCTTCTCCTGCTCTCCGGGTGACTTTCTCTCGCCTTCTCACTTCCCTCCTTTCTTTCCCTCTCTATAGGCACCGATATTCTTTACATCGGCCCCGTCAAAGGTGAGCTCCACCTCAAATAGGACTTTTGCCCTCTGCCTCTGGTCTCTTTGGCTGCACCCTTAGTTTATTTTCCTGCTCCTCTAAAACTTTTGACTTCCAAAATCTTTAAGCAACAGGTAATACCGGTAAGTCGGGGGCCACTCATGTCCCAGATGCCACAGAAACTCAGGGGGCAGGAGCTTCCCGGTGTGGGAGACCTGAGTCTTTTCCCATCATTTGGGCTGGAATGAGTTTTCCATCAGTTTTGCTCTTGGAGAAGAGCCGAGAGAGAGGAGAGGGACAGGTTTTCACGGGAGAACAAGCAGCGCAGCGTTTTCCCATCGAGAAAAGATGAAAAGGGAAGGTTTTCCATCCGCCGGCTCCGGGTTTGCGCGGAGCCGGCGTGGCCGGGAGCAGGCAGGGCTTGGCCCGAGGCTAATTCCAAGCTTTTATTCCCCTCGCTGGTAGGAAATATCTATTCAAGCCCAGGACTCTATAGCAAAACGATGACGCCGACCTACGACGCCCACGACGGCAGCCCCCTGTCCCCCACGTCCGCCTGGTTCGGCGACAGCGCCCTGTCCGAGGGCAACCCGGGAATCCTGGCCGTGAGCCAGCCCGTCACCTCCCCGGAGTCCTTAGCCAAAATGTACAAGCCCCAGACGCTGCTCGATAAGGCCAAAATCAACCAAGGGTGAGTTCAGGAGATGAGGATTTTGGGGTTTTTTTGCTGGTTTTTGTGTTCTCGAGAGCGTCGTGGCGGCTCCGCCGGAGCGTTCCCTGTGTGTTATCACATGTTGGCAATCCACAGGTGGCTGGACTCGTCCCGATCCCTCATGGAGCAGGAGGTGAAGGAAAACGAGGCTTTGCTACTCCGGTTCAAGTACTACAGCTTTTTTGACCTGAATCCAAAGGTACAGAGCTCCTTCTTCCGCTCACATTTTGAAATTTCCATCCTCTGGAGCGAAGGATGCCTGGGTCTCTAACGTGCTGTTGTGTTGGTAATTCTCCCAGTGACCGTGGAAGTTTGAAAATTGGTTGTGCAGGCATCAAACCCAGGATTTGTGCTCCTGTATACCAGGGTTTTTAGGTGTTGCTGGAGGTGCTTAAAGAGTTCATAAAGCACCATTTGTCAGTGGCAGAGGATTTTCAGTCTCAGATCAAAGTCTTGTGTTGAGATGAGAGATCACAGAATCCCAGTATAGTTTGGGTCGCAATGGGCCTTAAAGACCATCTCATTCCAACCCCTGCCACGGGCAGGGACAGCTTCCAGCAGAGGGGGTGGTTTGTGTGGAGCTGGGCTCCTGGTTTTCCAAGCATTCCGTGCTTCTGTGCCGCAGTACGACGCGATCAGGATCAACCAGCTGTACGAGCAGTCCAAGTGGGCAATCCTGCTGGAGGAGATCGAGTGCACGGAGGAGGAGATGATGATGTTTGCAGCATTGCAGGTGAGACACAGTCCCAGACACCCCTGCGTTGTGTTAGACTTGATTTTGTTCTCAGACTCCTCTGCACGTTAATCTGATAAATGAAATTATGGAATCCCAGAATGGTTTGGGTTGGAAGGGACCACAAAGCCCATCCAGTTCCAACCCCCTTCCACTATCCCTGGGTGCTCCAACCTGGTCTTGGACACTTCCAATGATGGGGCAGCCACAGCTTCTCTGGGGAACCTGTGCCCAGCCTCACAGACAAGAATTCCTTCCCAACATCCCATCTAAACCATCCCTTCTTCAATTTAAAATTGGATTTTAAGCTTCACCTAGTCTCTGGTGGGAGCTTGGCCTTCTCATGCTGGTAGAAGTTGGATAATACCCTATCTCCAGATCCTCACTTGAGTTTATGAGATAATTTAAATACTTGCCACTGATTATCCCTCACGAAAAAGAACTTGACCTGCTTTTACCAAACATGTTTATATCTATCTTAACTTCTAGTTTTGTCCTTCTTAACCCATCCCATACGAACACGGGGTTACTGAACTGTGCCTTTCTGGCTCTCTGCCCCCAAACCAGCTGGGGATAATCTGTGGCTTTCCCAGAACTATTTATTTATCTGGTTTATGAAATACTCAGTGTGATTTGGCATAAATGCTCCACCTGCTATTGACTTCCATGAGAGGGATGGCAGGCATTTGTTCCGTGTGGTCTGGCACACCTTGGAGCTGTAGGATGCAGAAATATCCCCCTCAGGAGCAGGGCTGCCTGCTCCAAGGGCCCCTCCCAGGAAGAAAAGAGAGGAAAGCAGAAATATAATGACTCAGTTCACATCCAAGTGCTCCAGAGTGGGTTGGGCACAGTTCTTCCTGTGAGGTTTTATGGATGTTTTGGTTTTCTGGGGTGAAAACAGATGCAAAGACATAGAATCCTCCAATGGTTTGGGTTGGAAGGGGCTTTGAAGGTCATCTTGTTCCACCCCCTGCCATGGGCAGGGACACTTCCACTATCCCAGGTTGTTCCAGCCCTGTCCAACTTGGCCTTGGACACTTCCAGGGATGAAGGATCTTACAAATATCTATAAACACCTGGTGGGAGGCAGGAAAGGGGGTGGACAGAGGTGCCCAGTGGCAGGAGCAGAGGCCATGGGAACAGCCTGGAACACAAGAGGGTCCCTCTGCACATCAGGAAGCATCTTCATATCAGGAGGGTGACTGAGCATGGCACAGTTTGCCCAGAGAGGCTGTGGAGTGTCCATGCCTGGAGTTACCCCAAAGCCAGGTGGATGTGGTCCTGGACAGCAGCTCCAGGTGGCCCTGCTGAAGCAGGGAGTGGGACCAGGTGACCTCCAGAGTTCCCTTCCAACCTCAGCCTGGTGGAAGGAGCAGTTCTGCCCTGCTGGGTCCAGAGGTCTCCTTCAGGGATCAGAGCCTGGAGACTCTTTGGACTGGAGACATCCAGGATGGTCAGTCCTGACCCAGCAAACCCTCCCAGCATTTGCTGGCCTCTGCTCCTGGTTTCCCACTCTGGTTTCCTGCTCTGGTTTCCCACTCCACTTCCCAAGTGTGGCAGCTGTGTCACCATGATCCCGTGGGATCCTGGGGTCACAGGAGCACCCAGCTGTGACCCTGGCCTTGCCTTCCAGTACCACATCAACAAGCTGTCCATCATGTCCTCGGAAAACCACCTGAACCACAGTGACAAGGACGTGGACGAGGTGGACGCCGCGCTCTCCGACCTGGAAATCACCTTGGAAGGTGGCAAGACATCAACAATCCTGGTGAGGGCTGCAGGGAGTTTTTCCAGGCATCCAACCTCATTTATTTCCTTTCTTTCTTCTAATTCTGATGAGACAGTTGCCCACACCCCAGTGGTATTTTCTTTTAAATACAGGGATTTTAGTTAGCAAGGGGTAGTTCTGGAATGAGGGAACCCCGGGAGCATCTGGAAAAGTCTTGGAGGAGCCAGGATCTTACTGATCCCCCCCTGCACCAAGCCACCCTCCTGATGAAATAATGGAAAACTAAATGGAAATGAACTTGTTTTTTATCCTCACTGCTGACTTTCCCAAATAACTGAGTTTTCCACGTTGAGGTTCCTCTTCCACTGTTTCTAATTCACATTTTACAGCACCTAAAGCAGCTGCTGGATTTTCAGAACTAATTTAGGCTTATGAAACCCTATTTTTATTAGACTGGATTTTAGCCTAGGTCTGTATTTCAGAGCATTTGGGGTTTTTTTTCTTGATATGTCATTTTAACACTGGTTTTCCACCTTTAAAAATATAAAGCCTGAAAATTAAAGTGCATTAAAAGGACTCAGTCCTGTCAGCCTTGGCCCAGCACAGCTTTTCCAGGCATTTTGCACATTTAAACCATCTCTTGCCAACCCTAAAATCTGAAATTTTCCACTTTTACACTTCATATAATTTTTTAAGTGTTTATGACAGATCTTTTTGAAGCTACATCCATCCTCAGATGCTTTATTGGCATTTACAACAGCAGAGCTTTGCAGTATGAACCAGAAATAACAACAAATTTTTATCACCAAGACATATTTTCTAATTCCTTTTGCAAAAGCAGATTTGAAACACATCACTGAGGAACAGTCCCTGCCAGACAGGAGTGAAGAGGACAATGATTCATCCAAAAAAACCCATCCCTTTCCGTAGGGCTTTGGAGCAGGAGCCATTTCCAGATGCATTCGAGTAATTGAGTACGGATAATGGGCAATTACTGGATTGTTTGTTTAGATACTGCATTTTTTTTCCCCGTGGTATCTGTAAACAGTTTCTCATTGCAGACTGAAAGTAAACTGTCCTGCTACTGGAACTCCTGGAGCAATCCTCCCTTTCCCTGCCCCTCGAAATTTTTACTTCCAGCTCTTGGGAATTGCAAGTGCCTGATGCAAAAAAGGGAGTTTAAACTCAATATTTAAAAAAATTTGGGGGAGAAAAAAAAATCTTTCAAGGCTTAGAAATCCCAGTTAGCTCTCTGCAGAGGTGCCTCTTTTCCTTTTGTTTGGAGCATCAGGAATAACTGAAGGGAGGAGAAGATTCCCTGTGCAGGCGCTGCTGCCGTGACCGCCGCTGACCCCGCGGCTGGGAATTGGCTCCGGCAGCAGCAGGAATTCCTCAAAGGAAAACCAAGCCTTGTCCTCTGCTTTCAAAACACCAGAGCTGGGCCCTGCATTTTTCACTGCTGGCTTCTCCTGGGAAGTGGCTGGGGCTTTCTCAGGAGCAGTTTCACAGCCCCTAAGCCCTGATGGTGCTCCTGGTTCCCTCTCCTGCACCGCATCCCTTCCCTGCTGACCCCACTGCTCCGAGTGATTGGGATAATCTTTGATTTCCAGGGTGACATCACTTCCATCCCAGAGCTCGCTGACTACATTAAAGTCTTCAAGTAAGTGCTGATGGAAGAGCTGCTTGTGGAACTGGTAATGGCTGTGAATAATTAATAGTCCTGCATCTTAATTTCCTTTTTTTTTTTCTCCTGGCCTTGCGATATTCAAAATATTCAATACTTAAGTTGATTGGTTCTTAAATACAAAATTCAAGGTGTTTTCCTGCTCTGGTGCATCCCATAGCCAGCAGTGTGTGCTTGGATGTTTCTTTAACACATTTAATGTCCAGGAGAGAACAAACCATCCTAAAATGAGCAGTGAAACCTAAAAACCTCCCTCAAAGACTTCTGCTGGTCTACAGGAGGCTGGAGGAATTCTATCCAGCCAGGATCCCGAGCTCTCCATGCCAAAAGGAGCAGGTTAAGTTGACTCTGCCCCTTTCCAGCTTGCTCAGGATTTAGGGGGTTTTTTAGCTTGCTTTGACTTGGTTGGTGGTTCATGGAAACCGGGAACGGCAGCGCCTGGACTTGGAGGAACATTTTTGGCAGCCACCACCATCTTTTGCAATTTATTGCCTGCTGCAGTGAAAGTTCTGGAAGCTGGAAACACTGATGGGATTTCACAGCAGAGCTGTAGGGTAGTGGGGGGGGGGGGGGAAGCTGCAGACAGTGAAGTAGCTCTGGAACAAGCCTTTATTTTATGAATTGTTTGGTTCTGGAGACAGAACCTGGCACTCTCTGTTCTGAAAACCCCTTCTCCCTCTCCAGAGCTGAATTAATGAGGTCTCTGCCTCTGTCTGGGCTTGTGGTCTGGCTTAATTGGGATGAAGTTTCAAGGCTGTGCCCAGCCCCTCAGTGGGTGTTTTTTTCCCTCCCTTGAACAAACAAACAAACAAAAAACTTGTTCTTCCCCTTGATCTGCTGATTTGCCAATCAAATTAGGCACCACTCTGGGAGCTAATTGCCTGCAAATTGGAGCACCAGAAGCTGCTGGATCCTCACTCAGTGCAAGCCCTAAACCCTGGGGTTGGGGTTTGAGGCTGTCAGACTGAACACAGAATTCCATTTGCTCCTAAAAATGGGGCTCAGGTGGTATTTTTGTATCAGAAATCCAATGTAAATGGTGCAGTGTTTGGAGCTGTCCCAGCTTTGGATGTGCCTCTTGTCACACTTAGCTGGGGAGGAGAACTGGGGGAGCAGTGCATGTCCCTTGTATTCCAAATATTTAACTCCTGTTAATGTGTCCCAGTGTGTGCCAGGTGTAGCTGTAGAGATTTGGAATGGTTCTCTCTCCTCTGCCAGCCCCAGGTTACTGCCCTTGCCAGCTAAAATCAAAGAATTCCAGAGTGTTTTGGGTTGGGATGGACTTTAAAGATAATCCAGTTCTACCTCCTTCCATGGCAGGGACACCTTCCACTGTCCCAGGCTGCTCCAAGCCCTGTCCAGCCTGGCCTTGGGCACTGCCAGGGATCCAGGGGCAGCCACAGCTGCTCTGGGCACCCTGTGCCAGAGCCTGCCCACCCTCACAGGGAAGGATTTCTTCTTAATATCCCATCTAAAATACTCTCAGCAGCTGTTTCTGAAATGAAAATACAAGAAATGCATGAGAGGCTGCAGATCCAACCTTAGGATAAGTTTTTGAAACCCAGGAAGGTTAAAATATTCTGATACTTGGGGCTCTGTAAAGGCTCTGGGCTTGTGCTGGGATGAGTTCAGGGTGCTTCACTTTGCAGGGCCACCAGTTCTCCTGCAGAATCGAGCAAAATCCATGCTTTCTGTGGAAAAGAAGGGAACTTCTTGTGCTGTGGAGTGTTTAAAAAGAAAACAAGGAGTGCACTCAGGCATGTACGTGACTGACACGTCCTTGGAAGTGCTGCTTCCCCTCAGAGCCTGAGCAGAGTGGTTCCAGTTTCATGTGGTGGCTGGAGAGGCAGATTTTGCAGTGGTTCATGGACTCCTCTGTTTTTGTAGCACAGTCCTCCAGCTCCCCCCACCTTGCCCCAAATTATCTCCCTGGGATTGATGAGTCCAAACTTGGAATTGGAGCTCAACTCCTTGAGCCAGCAGTGGAGGAATGCCACTGCCCCCAGGCAGGGGTGGGAATAACCCAGGCTGCTGACAGCAGCTTGCCAGGGCTGAAATTCTGAGGAAATACTGAAGAGTTCCTGGGTAGCAGCTTGTTTTAGGAGCTCAGACCAAGTGAGATGTCTCTCCACGTGTCCTGCAGGCCCAAGAAGCTGACGTTGAAAGGCTACAAGCCCTACTGGTGCACCTTCAAAGATACCTCCATCTCCTGCTACAAAAGCAAAGAGGAATCCAACGGGACTCCTGCTCACCAGATGAACCTGAGAGGTGAGAGAAGCACAAGGTTGGGGTAAGAGAAGCTGGTTTTTATTCCAGGAATAGGCTGCTCCTCCTGCATCTTGTTTTCCTGCTGCTTTATTGCCTCAGAATTCCATCCCGGGGTTGGGTAAAGGTGTGTAAAGGAATGAGGTGGCTGGCTTTGATATCATGGCACAGATTTGGATTTCTAAGTGTGATTATATGTGATCCCACAGGGAAGCACCACCAGCCCCCCAGTAGCTCAGGAACAGAGCTTGGAGAACCACGGAATGGTTTGGGTCAGAGGGGACCTTCAAAACCTTGTTCCAACCTTCCACCTGCCCTTCTCCTTTTTGTCAGTTCTCCAAAGGACTGCACTGACTCCCACAGCAGAAACTGGAAAGAACAGATCATTTTCTTCTGCTGCTGCCTTTATTTATCCTCCTCTCCCTGCTGCTGGTTGGGAGCAGCCTCACTCAAGAGCTGAAATTCCTGCAGTGGCTGCCTGTCCTTATGTCAAGTGAAACATTCCTGCTCCAGCAGCCACAGAGCTGCAGTGAGTTCGTGTGTTCTCCCCGTGGATGCAGGAGCAGGGGGGATGCCAGGCGACCTCGGGCTGCTCTGGGAGCAAGGCCTGGCCCCCAGGACCTTCCTGGGAGCTTTTGACAAATCTGCTGTGATGGCACTTTCCAGAAATGTGGGAGGCGGCGCTGGCACGGCGCCCGCGCTGCCGTGGCTGGGTCAGTTCATCACCCCCTGTGTTTACACAACCACTTGGAATTCTCTCCAGGCACCAGGAGCAGGATGCTCACACCTCGCTGCAGCTGCAGCAGCCAAAATCATGGAATCCCTGAATGGTTTGGGTTGGCAGGGGCTTTAAAGCCCATCCAGTTCCACCTCGCTCCCACAGGAAGGGACACCTTCCACTAAACCAGGATGGTCCAAGCCCCACCCAGCCTGGCCTGAAACACTTCATGGCATCCCATCATTCATCAATAACATTAGAGGGGTTTCAGGGTGAGGGTCAACACCCATCCAGTCACCTTTTCCCATCCTTTCATGAAGATTTTGGGGTGTTTGCCAGCCACTGGATCCATTTCTGATTCCAGGCAGGATCCAGGAGTTCTGTGGGTGCGTGTTCGCTTTGGCTTCATTGTTTCAGATCAGGTCTTGCTTTCCCCCCCTCCTTTTTTCCAGACACTTGGAAAAAGGGACAGGTTTTTTCTGTGCTGTGTGGAGTGTCCATCCTATCAGAGGTGTGGGACAGACCTTTGGCAGCACTGAGATGCCACTGGAGACCCTTGAGTCAGGGAGGGGAGCTCTTTCTTTTCCTATTTTCGCTTTCTTTGCTACTTTTTAAATCATAGTTCATCACACCCCTGCTAAACACCATCTCCCTCATTGCAGGATGTGAAGTTACCCCTGATGTGAACATCTCTGGTCAGAAGTTCAACATCAAACTCCTGATTCCAGTGGCGGAGGGGATGAACGAGATTTGGCTGCGCTGCGACAACGTAAGTTCATCTCTTGGACTGGCCACCTCTTCAGCCTTTGCCCACCATCCTGCTCAGGGGCTGTTCTTTAAAATACAAATAGAAAACGCTCTCAGCTGTCTGATATCAGCATTCCAAATGCGCTCCAAGTCACCTGTGAGTTTGGAGCAGAAAATCAGCTTTGGCTTTGTCGTGTGGTTTTTGGCCACACGTTGATTTGGTTTCTGCCTGTCTTCGTGCATGCTGGAGTCTCCTGAGGCTGGGAGGGGAATGGGGGCTCCATGGGGTGTTTTTTGAGGGGTCTGGTGGTCCCCCCCTGGCTGTGACAGACGCATGTCCCTGTTTTGGAGGGCAGGAGACGCAGTATGCCAGCTGGATGGCCGCCTGCCGCCTGGCCTCCAAGGGCAAGACCATGGCCGACAGCTCCTACGGCATGGAAGTGCAGAACATCCTGTCCTTCCTGAAAATGCAGCATTTGAACCCAGACCCGCAGCTGATCCCGGAGCAGATCAACACCGACATCAACCCCGAGTGCCTGGTCTCTCCTCGCTACCTGAAGAAGTACAAGAACAAGCAGGTAGGTGCTGCTGGCGGCGTTGGTTGGGCTGGACGCGCGTCCCGGCGGCGGCTGGTGTTTAACACGGCGTGGTTTGGATGTTTTGGATGTCCTCACTCACTGGGATGCACGTGGTTACTAAAATAAGGTGGGACTGAAGGGTGTGGTTTGGATCCAGCACCTGGGGATGGCACCCAGCACCGGGATTGTGCCGTGTGCTGTGTGAAGCGCACGGACACGGCGGGGAACCTTCAATTGGAAATACATTGGAAATTGGTTGGTGTTTATTTTAAACACATTCTGGGAACGGTTTGGCCCCTGCTGATAAAGGCTTGGCTCCAGCTGCCCCATCTCTGCCCGGTGCTGGGGTTAAAACCCCTTCCCCTGCACAGAATCCATGGAGAAATCCCCGGGATCAGCGGAGTTGCAGTTGCTTGCAGTGCTTTATCCACACTTGGCTGTAACACGGTTTGCATATTTCTCTCTTTGCTTTTCCACTGCTTCCAAATGCCAGTCCTTGGAACATTGCTTTGGTTTTGAGTTGCTGTGACTCGTGCTTGAACTCCATCCACGCTCCATCCGATCCCTGCCCGACAGGGCTGAACTGTTCCGCACTGGGAATAAATGCAGGATTCTCTCAAAGAGAATTATATGTCAGAACAGCAGCAAAAATAAGGAAAGCATTGCTCCGTGGCCTTTTGGTGACTTAAATCCTTCAGGCTGCTGGCTGGGGCTGGATATGATTTCTCCAAGCCCAGAAGAAGGCTGCAAGTCAGAGAAGCCGGAAAAATATAACTTTTTATTGGCACAGCACGATGATTTCCTGGCAGTGGAGTTATATTTTATATAGCCCTTATTATTCTCCTGAATAAGCCTTTATATCCCCTTGGATGGAGGAGAGGCTGCATAAATATACTACTTTAACATACATATATATATATATAGATAGATATATTTATATATATAAAATACTTTCTAGGTTTCTGGTAAAACAGAGGCACCTGGAAAAATATTAGCTTGGAAAACTTGCTTACTGTGCAGGTATCCTGGTCATAAAAATAAAATCCATGGAATCGTGGGGATGGGCACGATGGGGATGATCCCAGTCAGGATGTGGCCATGGTGTGGACACCAGGGCCCTCAGAGGCATCAGCTAAGCAGTGGATTTAGGATTTTCCTTGGTGGCCAGAGGCAAAGCTTGGAGCAGCAGAGGATGTTTGCTGAGAGGAATGAGGGATGGAGGCTGCAGGAATGTCAGGAATTTGACCACAAGGGTCCTTCGTGGCCCCAGCACAGGGAAGGAGGGGGAGGAGAGGAGGAGGAGGCTGTGCAGCCCACAGGAGATGCTGGAATGGGAATTGGCTGTGGGTTTATGGAGGCTCTGGGTCCTCACCAACCCCAAACCCACTGGGGGGATGTTTGTCTCCACGTGCAGCAGCGTAGGGTTGGCAGGTTAGGATTGGAAGCACCAAATCCTAAATGAAAATAAACAAAACCCAACCCAAATTAGGGATTTTCAGAGCTCCCAGGTGCCCTGCCAGTGTTTGGTGTCAGAGCCAGCAAGGGCAGACACATCTCTGAGAAGCACTGCTGATGTTCCCTTCATCTGCTTGTTCTCCCAAGCAGCATCCCAATCATTTCTCCACATATCCCAAACAGGAGGATGTGCTGAGCTCAGAGTGAGCTCCTGAGCTTCCTCTCGAGCTTCCCCAGCCAGAGTGGCCTTGAGTTTGTGCAGAGATGGGGAGAGGAAAGTGAGGCCATGAACCCACCTCTGAACTGGCAGCTTCACCCTCCCCTTCACCCCCCAGCAGGACCATGGAATCACAGAATGTCCTGAGTGGGAAGGGACCCACAAGGATCAGAGTCCAGACCCCCCAACAATCCCACCCTGCGCATTCCTGGCAGTGCTGTCCAAACACTCCTGGAGCTCTGGCAGCCTCGGGGCTGTGCCCATCCCCTGGGGAACCTGGGCAGTGCCAGCACCCTCTGGGGGAAGAACCTTTCCTGAAATCCAACCTAAACCATCTCAGGACCAAAACCATCTCTCCACAACACCAGGGCCCAGCTGGGATCACTCCAGTCTCCAGCAGGGCCGGCATGAGCGGCAACTCTCTGCTCGTTTGTCCCTGCTCACATTCCCTTTGGCTGCTTTTCCACCTAAGGAATTGTGCATGTGGTTTGTTTTGGTTTGTTTTTTTTTTTTTTTTTGCTTGAACTTTGGTTTGCAGTTAATTTACACTTTTTCTTTGCTTTGTTGCCATATTTCTGATTGCTTTTTTTTCTTTCTGCCTCCTTTTCTTTTTTTTATTTTTTCATTTCGCCTTGCCATCTTCAGCCAGGCTATGTAAGAGACTTGGTAAGTGACAGCAACAATAAAATTAAGATAAACTTAAAATAAACTTAATCTAGAACCCCTCTGGTTTAGAGAGCAGCGGTGAAAGCACTAACAAAACCTGCACCCTCCTCATGACACTTGGGCCCTGGTAGGTTTTTATAACGGTCCCCAGTGATTTATGGGGTGAAACTGGAAACCCTACACCAGAAATTTGCCTTGTTGTTCACTCACATCCTTAAAGTTCCCGAGAGCACGAGTGGCTCTTTGCCTCCAGACAGCTCTGATGTATATTTGCCTTCCTGTATCTGGAGATGGGAAGCTCCACGTGGGCTCTGAGCAGCCTTAGGGGAGGAATTACTGCTTATCCGCGCTCGGGTCCGCGGCGGCTCCCAAGCTGCTCCCCTGCGCGTGGCAGCGGAGGTGACACCGAGGTCCCCTGACCCTGCTGTGTCTCGCCGCCCGCAGATCACGGCGCGCATCCTGGAGGCTCACCAGAACGTGGCCCAGATGAGCCTCATCGAGGCCAAGATGCGCTTTATCCAAGCCTGGCAGTCGCTGCCGGAGTTCGGCATCACGCACTTCAATGCAAGGTGGGTGGGGCTGTGGGGCTGGGCTGGAGGAGTTTCCTTCATGGATACAGGGAGTGGGTTAAATACCCTGGAATCATCATGGAATGGGTTGGGTTGGGTTGGGTTGGGTTGGGTTGCATTGGATTGGGTTGGGTTGCATTGGATTGGGTTTCGTTGGGTTGGGTTGCCTTGGGTTGGGTTCCCTTAGATTGGGTTGGGTTGGGTTGCATTGGATTGGGTTTGGTTGGGTTGTGCTGGATTGGGTTGGGTTGGGTTGCGTTGGATTGGGTTTCGTTGGGTTGGGTTGCATTGGGTTGGGTTGGGTTGCATTGGGTTGGTTGGGTTGGGTTGGGTTGGATTAGGTGGGTTGGGTTGCGTTGCGTTGCGTTGCGTTGGAAGGGACCTCAAGGATCATCTCATTCCAACCCCCTGCCATGGGGAAGGACATCCCTGTGCACATCCTTGGCTGGGGAAATCGCGCTGTAGCTGAAATTAAAAACATGACTTGCTCTGATTTATAAAAACTATTTTACAAGTAAACTCAGCTGCTGGGTTGGTGTGTCTCACTTGTTTTTCTCAATCCCTCTGCCAGGTTCCAGGGTGGGAAGAAGGATGAGCTGATCGGCATCGCCTACAACCGGCTGATCCGCATGGACGCCAGCACGGGCGACGCCGTCAAGACCTGGCGCTTCAGCAACATGAAACAGTGGAACGTCAACTGGGAGATCAAAATGGTGAGATGGTGCCTGACACCCCCTCCTCTCCCCTGCTCCTGTCAGTGAGACAGGAACCACTCCAGAGTCCTGGAATCCCAAATGGGTTGGGTTGGAAGGAACCTTAAAGCTCATCTTGTTCCAATCCCCTGCCATGGCAGGGACACCTTCCACTATCCCAGGTTGCTCCAAGCCCTGTCCAGCCTGACCTTGGACACTGCCAGGGATCCAGGGGCAGCCACAGCTTCTCTGGGCACCCTGTGCCAGGGCCTCACCACTCTCACAACCCAAAATTCCCAGTTCCAAATCCCATCCATCCCTGCCCTCTGGCACTGGGAGCCATTCCCTGTGTCCTGTCCCTCCATCCCTTGTCCCCAGTCCCCCTCCAGCTCTCCTGGAGTCCCCTTAGGCACTGGTGGAGTTGTGTGTGACCCTTAAAAAAAAAACCCGAAGAAAAAATGTAGCCAGGAATTCTTTTCTCCATTCTCTGAACCCCACACAATTAAATGAAGTGAAACCTCAGCACTGATGCTTGGGCTCCATCCTAACCCATAACACAAATATACAGGGCCTTATCCACACTAAAATTCCCTTCACTTGCTGCACAACTCAGACTTTCATGTAAATAGCAAACAAAACAGAGTAGTTACTTCCCCAGGCTCTGAGATGGGCTTTTCCTCTGCTGTTTCATTTGGATGCACAAATTTTTGGGCTCCTTTTTGGCAGAACACACAATTAAAATTGCCAGGGATATGTGAGGGCTGTTCTCCTGCAGCTTGCAGCTCATTAAGAGTTGCTGGAAAAATTATTCGGCTTCCCTCTCTGCCTCAGAGTCATTGTTTTGACTCAGTTGCAAGCCCAGATATCCCAGTTATCCAGCTTGGATACTCTGCTGGGAATCCCCATCCCTCCTGCAGAGCTGTCAGTGATGGGGGGACGAAGACAATGAGCATCAATAAATGAATGGTTTGTTCAGTCACTCCAAAATGAGCTCCCCCAGCCCCTATAAGGTATTTCAGTGGCCAAAATTCAACTTAGAGAACCAGGGAAAATGGAAAGAAAGCCCAGACTTCAACAGGTCTGTGCCCAATCCCTATTTCTCTGGAAGCAGGGAAAGTGTGGCCACGTGCTCACCACAGAGAGGGAAACACACTGGGGGTTGTTTCTGAGTCATGGGAGAATACAAAGGATAATGGGAATTTAAATAAATAAATGAATGGATAAATAAATAGAAAACAATTTAAAAGGCAATAAAAGGTATTTCAGTATCTAAATATTTGAAAAAGAGTCATAGGATATTTAAAGGGGAAGGAACTCATAAAGATCCTCAAGGCCAGATTACCATTCACAGGATCCCAGAATGGTTTGGGTTGGGAGGGACCTTAAAGCTCAGCTCATTCCACCCCTGCCATGGCAGGGACACCTTCCACTGTCCCAGGCTGCTCCAAGCCCTGTCCAGCCTGGCCTTGGACACTTCCAGGGATCCAGGGGCAGCCACAGCTTCTCTGGGCACCCTGTGCCAGGGCCTCAGCACCTTCACAAGGAAGAATTTTTTTCTCAATCTCTCATCCATCCCTGCCCTCTGGCACTGGGAGCCATTCCCTGTGTCCTGTCCCCAGTCCCTCTCCAGCTCTCCTGGAGCCCCTTCAGGCCCTGCCAGGGGCTCTGAGCTCTCCCTGGAGCCTTCTTCTCTCCAGGTGAGCACCCCCAGCTCTCCCAGCCTGGCTCCAGAGCAGAGGAGCTCCAGCCCTTGGCCTCCTCTGTGCTCACTCCTACATTGGCACCACAAAATTTTGCTTAGGCATTAGAAAACCATCTGAACTCACAGAAAGATGAGGGAGCAGGGAGGCAGCAGTTCCTGGGGAGGGGCAGGGCGGGCTGAGCTCTGTGTGCCCGCGCAGGTGACGGTGGAGTTCGCGGACGAGGTGCGGGTGTCGTTCATCTGCACCGAGGTGGATTGCAAGGTGGTGCACGAGTTCATCGGGGGCTACATCTTCCTGTCCACACGGGCCAAGGACCAGAACGAGAGCCTGGACGAGGAGATGTTCTACAAACTGACCAGTGGCTGGGTGTGAGCCCCGCCAGCCTCGCCCCGCAGGAACCCCCATGGCCATATTCATGTTTAACTTTCCAAAGCTGTCCTTTGAGATAATGCTGCTTAATAAAGTAAGCTTGAAATGTATCTTTTTTTTTTTTAACAATTGGATTTTTTTGTGGTTTTTTTTTTTTTTTTTTTTTTGGGTTTTTTTTTTTTTTGGGTTTTTTTTTTTTTTTTTTTTTTTTTTTTTTTTTTTTTTTTTTTTTTTTTTTTTTTTGTTTTGTTTTTTTTTTTTTGTTTTGTTTTTTTTTTTTTTTTTTCTTTTTTTTTTTTTTTTTCGGGGGTTTTTGGTTTTTTTTTTTTTTTTTTGCATTACCAGACCAGTTAATCTGTGTGCACTAATGAGCACTTCTGTTAATTTGCTATAACCAGACCATGTCTGGGCAGGGTGACAGTGACCCGCAGATCCAGACTCCGATGGGCAGATCAGGATAAAGTTTTAACTGACTTAAAAAAGCCAATTTTTGAAGAGAACTCTAAGCCATCTTCTTGTAAAGCCATCCAGGGCTAACCTATATGAAGTCTATTTATCATGTTTAATGCATGAGTGTTTTATTTCCTTTTTTGTGTGTTTTTATTCTGTACATTTGACCTGTTTGAAGTCGTCCTGCTCCCGAGCAGAGCTGCCATCTCTCCTCTCACACTACACCAGGACTCTGAAGGTGCCTGACATGACTTTGAGGATAGTTTTGTGTGGCCTCGAAGATGATCTTCTGTTAGTCTGTTATAGCTTGGTTTTATTTGTTTAACTTGCCTTTTGATAATCATTTATATTGTCTTTTTTTTTTAATTTTATTTGTACACCGTATTGTATTATGACACTTTTAGTATTCACCAGCATAGTCACTGTTCTGCCTCTGATATGCAAATTTTTTCATTATGATATGAAGTAAAAGGTTTATGAAGTAAAGGTTTTTGTGTAACTAATGTAAAAAAACCACAAATTTTATAAAGTTGTACAGTTTTTGTAACTAGTCTCACAAGCCAGCTAGGATATGGCATAGATCAGCAGTAACTGTAGGATGTCTGGGAGGGGTACGGGGACAAACCAAGGAATAAAAAACCCACAAAAAATACAATTTCAGTCCAGTACATTTTGATCTAAGTTAAAGGGGATTCCAGAGCTGTGCCACAACACCCTCAGTAGCTGATCCCTGGGGCCAGGACTGCCAGGTTCATTAAGCCATTCCCACATTAATGCTAATGAGGAGGGATCTGTGCCCACCTAATGCCAAGGAATAACCAGTGTTGTGTTCCCATAGTCCGTGGTATCAAGACTATGTTCAAATACATTTTATTTTAAATAAAAGTCAAATCTTCTATTTAACATTCAGCTGCCACTCCTGGTTTTTGGGGTCTACCTGTGCTATGGAAAGGCCATAAACAATTCCATAGGATGGAGCCATCCCATGCCAGCCTTTGGCTCCCTCCTGCTGCCTTATCCCAAGCTTGCTGAAACAAATGCCACCAAAAAGCAACAAAAAGTTATAAAATTCTGGAATGGTTTGGGTTGGAAGGGACATTAAAACTCATCTCATTCCACCTCCTGCCAAGGGCAGGGACCCCTTCCACTATCCCAGGGTACTCCAAACCCTGTCCCACCTGGGCTGGAACATTTCCAGAGATCCAGGGGCAGCCACAGCTTCTCTGGGCACCCTGTGCCAGGGCCTCACTTCCCTCACAGAGAAGAATTCCTTCCCAATCTCCCATCCATCCCTGCCCTCTGGCACTGGGAAGCCATTCCCTGTGTCCTGTCACTCCAGGCCTTTGTCCTCAGTCCCTCTCCAGTTCTCCTGGAGTCCCCTTTAGGTCTCCTGTAGATCCCACTCCCTGGCCAGGCAGTGGGAAGCAGCCCAGGGATTCAGGGAATCACAGGATTTAAGCCTGTGATTCCACACTAAGCCATGTCCCCAACTGCCACATCCACACAGCTTTTACATCCCTCCAGTGACTCCACTGCTACCCTGGGCAGCTGTGCCAGTGCCTGACCATCCATTCCATCAAGAAATTTCCCCCATTATCCCCCAGTATTTCCCCTAATATCCAATCTAAGCCTCCCCTGGCACAAATTCATCTCCCCATTTCTGCACCCATCCTTTCACACCACGTGCCCCGGGACTGGCTGCACCCTTGCTCCATAAAATCCAGCATAAGGAAGGGGTGGCCTGGTGGGGCTGGGCAATTCCTCATTCCTCCCACTCCCAACAGCAGCTCCTGGGACGTGCCAGGGATGTTCCCAATCCTGCCCCACGCTCCCGGGCTCGTTCTTTGGGAGAAGCAAGTCCGGGCAGCTCGGAGACACGCGAGCGGAGGGCGGCGAGCACGCTCCTGGCAGGCAGCACCAGCATCTCTGCAGCAAGGCTGGAACAGCTCCAAAGCTGGGTGTGTGATGGGGATGGCTCCCTGAAAAACACTCACCTATTGCCCAGCCTGAGGTTAGGCAGCATGGGGAGCTGAAAGGATGGATGAGTGCCCTCCGCCCGTCTGTCTGTCCCCAGGAACCTCCGCAGGGATCGGCCTGGATGGAGCTGGGGGAGGTGATGAGGCAGGAAACGCTGAGCAGAAAAGCAGAGGAGGTCGGGGAAGGGCCATGGGAAGGCAGAGGCTGCTGTCAACCACAGCCCTTCCCCACACGGCCCCACCAGGGTGAGAGAAGCCGGGTGGGAAGCGGTGCTGGAGCTGCAGGAAACAGGGAAGGGTCACAGGGGGTTTGAGCTGATCCAAAGGAGTTTTCCAGGAGTTTTCTGCTGGGTTTTCCAGGATATTTCCTAGATGAAAACTTCCTTTCTCTTCGGATGAAAAGATGTAAGTGGTAATGAGATGTGGGAGCGGAGCGAGGTAAAAAATGATGTGGTTCGCCTAAAATCTGGAGAAACACCAGATAAAATATGGCACAGATGGGAATGGCCACACGCTGAGGATGGACAGGGTGAGGAGGAAGCGTGAGGAGCACACTGGAAAAGGGATTAAGCAGGAAAATGGGGAGAGCTGGAGCCCACAGGAGGGGAAGGAGGATACACCTCAAGGACAGGCAGCAGAGAGGACAAGGAGGTTTGTGGTTGTTTGCTCCATGATCCTGAGCCAAAGGAAAAGCAGGATGTGGTGGGCACAGAGGGTTTCCAGTGATGTGGGAATCACAGGCCAGGTGGGTTTGGGGTGTCTGGGCATCAAACCCAGCAGCAGAGGATGAGGAGGGTCTTGGCAAGAGCAGGCACAGCCAGTCCCAGTTCTGCAGCTCCAGCACTGGAAGAAGACACCGAGATTCATTTTGCTGACAAAGGGAAATCTGGCTGTGGTTGCTTCTTTTGGGTAATCAAAGGAGTAAACCAAATTAAAACCCAAACCAAAAGCCAGGAGAAGCCAGCCCGTGGGTGTCCCCAGCACCCGGGGTGACTCAGCCTCGGGGAGGAAAAGCTGTGACTGCCTGGCATCCACAAACCGGTGGCTGTGCCTGGGAAAGAGGAATTGTTTCCAACTTCCAGTGATAAGCACGTGGTGGGGAGGGAGATTCAAAGCCAACAGGGCTGCTGCAACCTCGTTTAACAAAAAAAGTGGCAGAGATGCCTGAAAATGGGACAACTCCAGCCCTCCAACAGCAGCAGGATGATGTTCCTCCCTTGCTGACCCCGCTTCAGGACCTCGAGGAGGGGAAAAGGAAAAAATAAATCACTTTTTGGCAAGGTACTGATGCAAACCGGCTGCCAGGCTGAAAATGCACCTCTCTGAATGCAGCAGGGGATTTGGATGCCTGTGTGAGCCAGGCATGGCCTGGGGGGTCGGCTGGGATTCCTACAGCGTTTTAAGCCCCAAGTAATTTAATACCGTGCAGATGGGCGAGTCCCGGAGCGGGTTTGGAGCGGGATCGGCGGAGTTTTGGATGCGGGAGAGGTTTGCAGACGCACGGATATTTTTAAAACAGCAATAAAAGAAATATCTCCCCAGCAGGGCTGTCCCCCGCAGCAGGCAGGGGGTGAGAGCTGGGTATGGAGACATCCTGCTGACAGGAATTGATGGAAAAGGGACATTTGGGGAAGCTGCTGGTTTGTGGGGAGGGAGAGGGCAGTCACTGCCCATCCCTGGATATTTTCAAGGTTAAGTGGATGAAGCTTGGAGAAACCTGGGATAGTGGAAAGTGTCCCTGGCCATTGCAGGGGGTTGGAAGGAGATGATGTTTAAGGTCCTTTCCAACCCAAAACATTCCATGGTTCTGTGATTCTTCTCTGACACAAACCGATCCACTCCAAAAAGAGCTGGGTTATTTCCTCCACCCAGGTTTCCAAAAGCTCTCCCGTTCCTCCCGCCCAGGGACGGCTGCCCCAGGGGCTTTCCTGTGGTGGGCAGGGGCTGAAAAAGCTCCTTCAATTAATCCCTAGTAAACCCAAGGCGGATGAGTCACTGCAGTGTCTTAAAGCACACTGGAGACTTTCCAGCCTCCAGGCCGGGAAGGGGCTCCTGGGTGGCCAGCAGCTCTTCCCTGGCTGTGAGCAAAGCCATCTCCCAAATTCCCGGTGCTCACACCAAGGGGGAATGTGAGTGAGAGCTTTATTCGACCTTGCCTTGCCCTGTCCGACCTCTCCAAGCCCCTCATGGGATTGAGCATCCCAGGGCTGGGATCAGCAGCACCTTTCACCCCGACCTGCCCCAAAGAGGGACCCTCTGAGGGCACTCAGGACCAGCAGGGATTTTCCTGGGATTGATTAGGGATGCAGGAAAGCCAGACCTGGTGTCGCCAGAGCCAGGATCCAGCGCAGAGCTGGAACCACACACGGATTGGATGTGCCTGGCTCTGTCTGGCCTCATTTCCCAGGTGTATTATCCCTCATCTCCGATGCAGGAAGGGATGGTGAAGATCCAAAGCTCTCCAGAGTGACAGCACCAGGAGTGCTTTAATGGGCTTAATTAAATTTGGTCGGATCAGTGACCGCGCTCGCGCAGCTCCAAACCTTTCTGGAGACCAGTGGGGGTTTTATTTGTTTGCTTTCAGTCTCACAAGAGCCCCGGGTGCTTTGATTTGCAGCCCCGAGGCACTAAACGGATAAAAGATCCATAAATATCTGCTGGATGTTATAGATCTGAAACAAATAAAGTGTCCCCCCTGCTCACAGCTCTTCCCGTAAGCACCAGTGCGACGCAGCCCCTGCGCCTGCTCCCGTTTCCATCGGCATCCCAGCCTTCCCTTTGAAATCCTCTGCATCCCTCCAGCTGTTCCACATATTTCAGGCTTCATTCTCCCCCCAGAAAGTGCTCCTTCGGTTTCCCTTAAGCTCTCCCGTCTGGTTTTCATCATTCCAGGATGCCAACGGGGACTTTTCCCAGGCCGAAGGTCTGCGGTCCCTCGGGATGCAAACCCGGATCTTCCCCTGCTCATGGGCTGTGGGGGGAGAGGATGGGAAACTCCAGTTCAAGAAGGACTTGAAATCCCAACATGCCAAATTCATCCCAGAAAAGCTGCCAGGGAGCTCACATCAGTGTGATCAGCATTTGGTCTGATCCGAGAAGAGCCTGTGGAGCTGCATTTCAGGAGTTTTTCTTTTTTTAGCTTGACACGGGAGCAGCAAAATATTTCCCAAATTCCCAAGTGACTCGGAAAGGCCAATCCCATATTTCACAGTGGCTCAAATAGGCAGGAACCTGTCAGATACTGAAATCATTCAGAAAATTTTCCCTTTGATCCCCAGCTAGGACAAAGAGCTGGTAACAGAGCTCCCCTGTGCTGTCAGCTCCTGGTGAAGCTGCAGATTCCCAGCTGGTGGGAAGCCTCTGCTTGGAAAACTCCCACTCCCCCTCCCCTGAGAATGCAGCAGTTTGAGCAAATAAAGCATTTGCTCTGGGTTTTATTTTTGGCTTTTGGTCAACAGCTGGTCCGTCCCTAATGAGTGAGCTGGGCTTTGATTTCCTGCCTGGAGAAGGGGGTGAGAAATGGGGAGGATCTGGGTTAGAAATTTGACTCACACCAGTGATCCCAGCTGGGATTTACTCCCATTAGTCCTTTGCCTGGGGACATGTCCCAAAGAGAGGCACTGGAACAGCTCAGGAACAAGCATTAGGGCACAGGGGAACTGCAGGGGTGCCCAGAGAAAGTGAAGCTCCTGATCCCAGGCTGTCCAAGGAAAGGCACAGCACTGCCCCCCAAAGTGGGCTCAGGGAAGGGGATGACAGTGGCTCTGTTGTTCCCCTTGTGCAATCTCTTCATCATCATCACAGAATGGTTTGAGTTCAAAGTGGCCTTAAATCCCATCTTATTCCATGGGCAGGGACATCTTCCACTATCCCAGGTTGCTCAGAGCCCCATCTGACCTGGCACCCAAAACTTCCAGGGATGGGGCAGCCACAGTTTCTCTGGGAAACCTGTGCCAGGGCCTCACCACCCTCACAGCCAGGAATTCTTTCCAAATATCCCATCTAAACTTGTCCTCTTTTCCACATCTTCTTTTGTTCCAGAGCATTTGAGCCCACTGAGCTCAGGTTTGAGCTCTCCCCCACCAGTGGGAGATGGGATGGAATGAGGCCATCTAATTCCTGCTCACCCAGGGGCAGGGATGGCCAGATCTCTCCTGGGACACTTGTTAAAAACAGGTTCCTGGTACTCCAAATGGCTCTCAGCAGATTTAGGCAGGAGGGCAAAGAGCTGCTGGGACCCTGAGGAAAGAGTTTTTTGAGTTTTGCTTTTCTCCTGATGAGGCAGCGAGGGTGAGGAGAGCTCTTGGGAATGGCAAACCTGGGGAGAAGCCTGCCCATCCTTCCAGAGAGACAGGACAATCCCGAGGCCACCTCCACCCCCATCCGTGCTGTGTCCCACCCTGGGTGGCCCTCTGGAGGGACCACATCTGATTCACATCATCTCCCAGCTGAAAATCCTGTGCCAGGCCCTTCCAAGGATGCAGCCTTACAGCCAGGGGCTCCCTGGAACTCAGGAGGAGCCACAAGGGCCGGCTGATGGCCGTGGGCAGCTGCTTTATCTCCTGAATGATTTTCCCTTTCCCATAAACAGGAGGAGAGGGTGGGAATGTGTCTGAGACAGGGAAATGATGGCAAGGAGGGAGAGGGATGTAAATCTTGCAAAGCACTGAAGTGACAGATCCTGGAAGAGAACTGGAGTGAGAACAGGGAATGTTGCTGGTGGGGGAATGCGGAGGAGATGAAGAGCCAGGGTGGATGTGCCCCTGGCACAGCGTGGAGCAAAGGGAAGAGCTTGGCCCCACCTCCTCCCCCAGCACCCACATTGTCCCAGATGTCCACAGGGCCTGGAAATGAGGGCACCTGGAACTTCAAGTCTCAAACTGTCCTTCAAGCCCCCTGTGACCAAGTCAATCCAAACGATGCTGTTAATTAGGCAGAGTTCAAAAACAACCCTGCAGAATTTCCCACCTCCTCTTCCTCCCCAACAACTGTGCCACAAAGTAAGAGAAAGGAGGAAAAGCTCATAAAGCAGAATTAAGACAAGATGCTCTGTAGAGCATCCCTGATTAATCATCTTCCTCTAATTGTGAGGGACCCCCATCCTCCCCTGGCCCACACACCCCCAAAGCACAGCTCACCTTTCCCATCCCAAGCATGCAACACGTGTCAGCTCTCCAGGGAACGCTGGGCTTCTTTAAATTCAGGTCACCAAATTCCAGGGAAGCACCCAGGCAGTGGCAGGGATCCCTCACTGTCTGCAGGGCTGCAGGAGCAGCTCCAGACACGGAGGAAGCTGAAATCTGGTGTGTAATAACTCCACCTAGAGGGAAAAGGGACAGGGAGAGAAGGGCCACAGATGAACACAGCAGGGCTGAGCACATTCCTGATCCTGGCACAGAGGAGGGATCGCTGCCTGGACACGGGGATGGCCACTGGGACAACAGTGGCATGGCCACAGAATGGTTTGGCTTGGAAGGGACTCCAAAATTCATCCAGTTCCACCCCCTGCCATGGGCAGGGACACCTTCCACTGTCCCAGGTTGCCCCAAGCCCTGTCCAACCTGGCCTTGGACACTGCCAGAGATCCAGGGGCAGCCACAGCTGCTCTGGGCACCCTGTGCCAGGGCCTCACCACCCTCCCAGGGAAAAGTTCCTTCCTAATCTCTAATCTAAACCTCCCCTAGTTCAGTTTAAATGCTCTGTCCCTTGGTGTATATGAGACCATCAGTTCCCAGTGATGCCATGGCTGGCTCAGATCCCAAAGCCACCTGTCCCTTTCCACCCACAGGAACAGCTGCCCCTAACTGGTCTCACAAAGAAGATTCTTCAAGTCCTTCACTTGAGACACCTAAATAAATCCCTTAAATATATCCCCCAGTACCCGTGGAAGAGGAGGGCAAGGGATCAGGGTTGCATTTCCTTTGGAGAAGCTTCAACCCTGAATTTAATGGAGCTTTGGGGAACACAGCCCTCCTTAAGTGTCCCACTGATGGGACATCAGGTGACAGCATGTCTGCAGAGACAGTCACTGGGCAAATGCCATCTTGGTGCCACCATGGTGGAAGGGGAAAAGGCAAAATCTCACTAATCCAGGGGAACACCTCATGGAATCCACAGTGTGCTCATTTTGTATGGGAAGATCTGTCATCCCAAGTGCTCTGCCTGTGGCTGATGAGAAAATGTCCTTTTACCCCAAATCTCTGGAGTCACCTGCAATGTGCACACCCCTGGACCTGCAGCACCTTGGGATCAGAAGCACCATTTGGGCTTCATCCCCCATTTCTCACCCCAAGGCCAAATTCGTGCTGGATCTGATCCCAGCTCCGATTTTTGGGGATGAGGTGATACCATTTTACTTCCCATAAAACAGCCACATCCAAAGGAGGGTGAGAGCCATAATTAAGTTTCTCATTAGAGCTTTTTTTGTTATATTTTTTAAGCCTTGACTTGGACTCTGAGCCAGGATATTGGAGCATTAATAAGGGGAGATGTTGTCAGCTTTAGGTAGGGATTTTCTCCATGAAAAAAAAGTGGGTTTGGGACATGGGCAGGAAAGATGGGAAAACCTGAAGACACCAAAAACTCTTCCAGACTCCATGGATGGCAGGCTGGGGCTGCAACACCCCTGTGGCTCCTAAGACTTTCTGAGCAGTTAAATTACATTTGGCTGCTTGGTTAAAGATGGGATAATTATTTCCAGCGAGGCAGACACGGTCCAGATGCACTTCTCCTTCCATAACTGCACTAACACTATCCCAAACCCCAAGGAAATGCCATTTCCCAGGCCCAGGAGGCCATCTGGATGGCAGCAGAGCTTTGCCAGGTTTCCTCTCGACTTTATTAAGCTGGAGCAGATATTTAGTATCTCATTATCTGTCTGCAGGAAACACTTAGGAAGACACAGCAGCATCTTCCTCTCCAGGAGATAAACAGGCACTGGATCCTCTGCAAAATCCAGGTGCCTGGAGCTGGTTTGTGCAGCTCCTCAGACATTTCCACCCCTCAGGATTTGTTTGTGGCTGGATACAGCCCTGTCTGTGAGAGGTTAAAAGAACCAAAGAGGCCGAGCCCCGGGTATTCCAAGCCCTGAGCATGTTTCCAAAACAGAATGTAAACACTTTTATTGTGGCAGGGATTCCTCCGTTCTTCCTGCCTTGTGTCATGCAGCCCAAGGAAAAGGAGAGCTCTTTTTCTCTCCTCATAAAGCAGGGTGTGTTCAGGCTCTGACACTGACATCAAACAAGTGCATGGCTCCCTTCCCATCTTTCTGTCTGTCCCACGGTCATGGATTTGCAATTTCCCTGCTGACAAATCCAGAGCAGCCAAAGGAGATCACTTTGCTGGAGTTTTGGCGTTTTTTTTCCCCACTGCAACAGAAAATGTCACTGTGGAACTGGCAGAGAGATGTGGAAATGAGGAAACAGTGGAAAGGTGTTATTTCAACTTTCCCCTTGGTCTTCAGCAGCCAAATCTCCCTGGTATCTCCCTGGCTTTGGAGATACCAGGGAGCTGTGGATCCTTGTTGGCCTTAGAAAGAATTACAGAATATTCTGAGCTGGAAGGGACCCCCAAGGACCAAGTCCCTGAAAGGTGCCTGTGCTCAGCTGGGGTTGGGCTCTTTCTCCAGGCAGCACTGACAGAACCAGAGGACACAGCCTCAACTGCACCAAGGGAAATACAGGTTGGCTATCAGGAAAAAGTTTTTTACAGAAAGGGTGATGAAGTTCTGGAATGTTCTGCCCGGGGAGGTGGTGCAGTCACCATCCCTGGGTGTGTTTAACAAAGCCTGGATGTGGCACTGGGGGCCAGGGCTCAGCTGAGGGGTTGGGGCTGGGTTGGACTCGATGATCTTGAAGGTCTCTCCCAACTCAGTGATTCTGTGATTCTGTGAATTCTCAGAATTCTCTGCATTCTGTGGATTCTGTGAATTCTGTGGATCAGAGTCCAACTCCTGGCCCTGCACAGACACCCCAACAATCCCACCTGTGCCTGGGAGCATTGTCTGAACACTCCTGGAGCTCTGGCAGCCTCGGGGCTGTGCCCATTCCCTGGGGAGCCTGGGCAGTGCCCAGCACCCTCTTGATGAAGAACCCATCCCTAATATCCAATTAGACTCCCCTGGCACAGCTCCAGCCCTTCCCTGGGTCCTGTCCCTGCTCAGCAGAGAAGGAGCAAAGCCCATTTCAAGTGTGGACTCAGCAGAAGTGGCTGATCCCTGATCCAGTTTTTCCCATTCTGGGAACACCAACCAATGTAACTGAGCTGTTGGAGTGAGTCCAAGATGATCAGAGGGATGGAGCAGCTCCCCTAAAAGAAAGGGCCAAGAATTGGGATTGTTCAGCCTGGAAGAGACTTCAGGGTGACCTAACTGCAGCATCCAGTGCCTGAAGGGAGCCTACAAAAATCATGGAGAAAGATTATTTACAAGGGCCTGGAATGACAGGAAGGTTTTCCCATCCAGATCATTCCCCTGCTCTGGTTCACTCTTGCTGCTACAAAATCCACGTGCAAAGAGGTCTGTCAGCACCTGTGGTGGAAACAGGACAGCACTGGTCTCCAGGACTGACAAACTCAGCCTTGCTGGGGCAGAGCAAGAGTTTTAACCAAAATAAAGGATTTTCCCCTCATTTTTCAACATTCCACTGCTGCACAGGAGCACTGGAGGTCAGAGACTGAGCTACACACACAGAGTGCAGTGCTCAGCTGTTAAATCCCACAGGCCAGAGGCACCTTCTGGGCCAGGATGTTCCTCCACAGAAATTGGGAGGCTGTAGCTGGAGCAGAATTGTCCAGAAGTTGCTGCATTCCCACTGCAGGTCCAGGACCTCTGCTCTGAGCCTCAGTGGGGAAAGCTGGGCTGACCCCATGTGGCCACGGCCTTGTTATGGCATGGGTTTGGTTTTAGAAAGCACTGACTTTCCACTCTTACTCACACAAAGTGTAAAATCTACCTCAAATCCATAAAATCTTCCCATCCAGGAAAAGGCACCGTGGTGGGAGTTAAGCTAAACCTCTGCCTGGCATTTTTCACACCATGGAAATGTGTCCACACTCCCAGTGTCCCTGTTCAAAGCAATATAATATTCATTTTTAGCATGGATGGGACATTCCCAGTCCTCTGAATCCCTCAGAACAAATGAGAAGGGATAGGAGGGGAAACTCACAGGCAGTTTGTGCCTTTGCCTCACAATAAAAGGTTAAATATTGCAGTGCTTCATCTGGCTGCAGTCTGGGAGCTTCGCCCCCAGATTTTGGGTGTGCCTGGAGCGAGGAAGGTCGGTGTGTGTCATCTGGTCACTCTGGGCCTGAAGAAGTCAAAAAATAAGGAATGTTGATTGTCCCCATGGTTACAGAATGATTCATTCTGATGGTAAAATAACAGGGGAGACACATGGAAAATGAGAATCATGCCCCAGAAGCGTTTTGTGTAATTTTTGCGTTCACCAGTTCTGCTGCTGCAGGCTACGTGTGTGCCCTGACCTCAGCTATTCGTAAAACTGTCTCTTGAGATGATCCCAAAGTTGGGGCTTTTTTGTTGAAAAGGAATTGAAACCCTTATTCATGAAATCTGTCAGCTTTGGAGGCTGAACAAGGCCCGTCCCAGCACAGGTCTTGTCCAAGCAGAGCAATGGAGGCTCAAAAAAAAATCCCACTGAGATAAAAATTATCAAAGTGAGGGCCTGGATAAACAGGACAAGAGACAGCGGCTTTAAACTGGAAGAGGGTGGGTTTAGATGGGATATTAGGGAGGAATTCTTCCCTGTGAGGGTGGGCAGGCCCTGGCACAGGGTGCCCAGAGCAGCTGTGGCTGCCCCTGGATCCCTGGAAGTGTCCAAGGCCAGGCTGGACAGGGCTTGGAGCAGCCTGGGATGGTGGAAGGTGTCCCTGCTATGGTAGGAGCTGGAACAAGATAATCTTTAAAGGTCCTTTGCCATTCAACCCAGTCTAGAATTCCATGATTCTCTAACTCCAAACCCATCAAACGCCTCAGCCTTGGTGCCCCTGAGGAGGTGCAAGGGGTGTGTGTGTCGTGCCTCGGTGCCCTCACCCTTCCCCTCGCAGAGCCCACTGGGGATTCTGTGAGTGTGAAAAGACTCTCCAGGCGGCGGGAAGAGCAGCGGGAAGGCCGAACCTGGACAGGACCCGCCATCACCACAAGACACCGCCCGCCATCTTGGCAGAGCCCTGAGGGGGGCCGAGGGGCGCGGCCTCTCTGAGGGAGGGGCGTGTCCACAGCGCTCCCGCCCAATCCGCGCGAGGAAGCGAGCCGGGCCCCAAAGGTCGAGAGGCCGGCGAGGGGCTGAGCGGGGGCGTGGCCAGCGGTCTGAGTTCGGCGGCGATTGGCTGAAGTCGGCCGCGGTC
>WBNO01010206.1:0-11148 GCA_013400575.1 Peucedramus taeniatus
ACTGTATACAGGGAGTTAGGGGCTCCTCTGGTTCTTAGAGTTTAGTAGTGATACATACACATTGACACACACACACACATTTTTGGTACTTGTGTGTGCACTCAGAGCTGTGCACACTGGCATACACGGGTATTGCATGTGCAGACTCACACACCTTGGTACACATGTACCTATAGATACACACGGGCACATATGTGTAAAGCACTCCCCAGAGCTCTTCTGGGAAGAGAGTCATAGGATATTTACTGTTTGTTATCATCNTGCCACTTCTAGGTAGTATTTTACTCTCTGTGCCTTTGGGTGGGATCAGACAGTGTTGTTTTAAAAGAAAAGTTAAAGAAAGACTCTGTTGGATTCTTGTCTCTTATCTTTTGAAACTAACACAAGCTAGAACTAGAGAGAAAGGCACTGAAAAGAGAGAGAACAAGGCACAGCACCGGCTGCTACTCACTCCCAGAACGATGAAAACGCTGAGGCACCTCCTAATAGGTGAGACCAAAGGCCCTGAAATGAAGAGGTGCCAAATTTTCAAATTCTCAGTGTTCCCATGGTATACATTAACATGTCTCATCCTGTACCTCCACTCCTCTAAGGCCAGGTATAGATCTGCTGCATCCTCTCCAAAGAGGGTATCACAAAAACCAAACCCAAGTCCCCCTCCCTCAGCTACCCAAACAAGAAGCTATCTTCCCTCTCCTGCCAGGCAAAATCCAAAAGGATCTCTGACACAATGAACAGTATTCAGAAACAAAATACAAAAATTCCCATTAAACTAGTTTCTGAACTGCCCAAACTATTCAATATAATCAGGTAGTGTACTAAACCTCCCACACAGAAAGAACAGCCCAGCTCCGACACCACCAAGACATCATGTCATTAACAGCATCCTGTGCAAAGTCTCCACAAGGCACTCGGAAACTGCTTTCTCTGGAAGGCCCTGCAAGTCTGCAAATGAAGCGATCTCAAATGCACCAATGAAAGCGGAATGCCAGCAAAGGCCTCCCAGCCTATCCTACAACTCCAACCACAACTGGACCTGCACACAAAACCCCCCAGCAATGTACAACATTCAAACATGTGACAGTGAACAAGAAATCCCTACAAGTGCACTGCTCAAAGAGTAAACAGGTCATGGCATTCTCTACCCTTTTCACACCTACACTGCTGTGTTTTGTCTGGGAATACTTCTTACCTTTTAACTAAAAGGGGGTGCTTTGAGATCCTTATCATTGTGGAGGGCGGCTCACAGAGAGAGAAAGAGAGAAGGGGGAGAGTGGTGGAATTTTTTGGCGGCTGTATTTAAAACATAGAGATAAGCAGTGCTCTCGGAGTTCTCGGCTTTTGCAGAGAGATGGGGAGTCCTTTTCTTTGCTTTTTTTCTGGTTTTCCTCATTAGCTACAGCAAGAAAAGTTTTCCCTGGACTGTGTCTTCTTCTTCTGGGACTGTTGCTTCTATCTGGTTCAGGACATCAGGAGAACTGCCCGTGGGGCCCCCAAGCTGCACGCTGGGCCTGGCACGCTGGGCCCAAGCCCCAGAGAGACTGAGAGACTGAGCCACACCCACAGAAGGACTCTTTCTGAATTTGCCATCTCTTCAGAACAGCAAGAGGTTCCATTGTTTACTATTACTCATTTTTTTCATGCTTGTGAGTACTTTGCTTGTTAAATAAACAGGTTTTTTCCACTTCTCTCCAAGGAGATTTTTCTCCCGAACCGGTTGGGGGAGGGGCTGCTGAAATTGGCTTTCTAGAGGAGACCCCTTTGGGAAGTTCCCTCCCAAATCTGTCCCAAACCAGGACAAATATTTGCCCAGGTTTCAGCACCTCCACCCCTCGCCTCTATGAATCCATATGTAAGAATGATTATCAAAATTACATTCAGCATACAGTTTTTACCTAGAACAATAAAAACTACTAAACTGAACAGAAGAAAAAATTTCTTACACCAACCCCCATCCCTAGACATTTCACTACAATTACAATATAAATTTCCCACTATCATTCTACTTAACCGTGTGATTTAATACTTGCTTTGCCCGTTATTTTTCCCAATTAATCTTTATTTCAAAGTTCTCATCAATTGTCTGCATTTTCCACCAAAGAATGTAGTGGTTCCCATTTGATGTAATCGAGCGGAAACACTAATTAATGTGGTGGGTTTGGTTCACCATCCCGGGTTTTGGCACTAATTAATAAGGTGGTTTGAGCACTGGCCAAACACCAGTGCACCCACTAAAATTATTTACTCATTTTCTGCTGTGAGATAAGGATTAGGAGAAGAGCAAAGCAGGCTCAAAACTTTAAAGGGTACAAAGAAAGCTTTATTAACAGAACTAAAAGAAGAATAATAAGAATGAGAATAAACCTTTAGAACACTTTTCCTCCTCCCAACTCTTTTTCCCTTTCCCACTGACAATGTAAAGAGACAAAGTCTGGTATTTTCAGTCAGTTTACCACATCTAAAATACATCTTTTCTTCAGTTCACTTAGGGGAAGGAGTCTCTCCTGCCATGCCATGGAGATTATTCCACAAGAAACAGTTCTCTTGGTTTTAATTTCACAGCAAACCACTCTGCCCAGGAAAAGGAAATTTGTTTGCTATGTAAAAGTCCCTCCTATCGACTTAGAGTTTTTCCCACAACTGTTTTCAAAGGCCATCTCAGCTTATGTGGTGCAATTTTATGGATGAGCTGTTCTAGAATAGAAGCAAAGGGTCTTTTCTTCTATTTTTGGGAGCAAAAGTTTTCTTCTTCTGTCTCTGGGGTAAGGGTTCTCTTTTTTCTCTGTTCAAGCTTCCCAATAGATCACAGCTATTTCAGTATCTACTTGCTTCAGCATTGGTACTTTTGCTCATGGACTGCGGTGTGAACACTACATTCCCCCATGAATGCCATGAATTACAGGGATAAGGGTCTGATGGATTCTCACCATGGCCTTACACAAGAATTTTCAGCCCCGGAGCTGGGGCATTTCCACATTCTCCTCCCTCTGGACTTCGACTGTTCCTTCTTCACTGACATTTGTGTCTCCATGTTGTTTTCCTTACGTGTTTTCACCCTTTCTCTTTTCTCTGACTTGGGAGAGGATTGATGTTTTAGGTTTCATCTGTTCTGGGGAATCTTACAGTGCTGAAAGAGTTAATTTTGCTCAGGCTCTGCATCAAGGAGTTGTCTTTCACTGTTCATCATGTGATCTCTGCTGGGCAGTGGTCGGACCTGCTCATGGTGTAGGATTCTGGCGGTCGCGCTGGGGCAGGGGCCTGCACCGGGCCCCCAGCAGCAGCAGGATCAGCCAAGACCTCAGTGGCCCTGTGCCGTGGCCTGGCCCGGCCTGGCCTGGCAGTGGAGTAGGGCCCAGCCCAGCCCAGAGCCAGAAGAGCTGGCCTGGCCCAACAACTGCAGGTGGGGTTCAGAAATGGCAAAATTTCAGCAGCCCGCACCGCGCCTCGGTCTGGGCTTCCCTTCCCTCCCCCCCCCATCCCAATGGCCAGGCCATGCGGGCCAGTGCGGGCCAGCTTTACCGGTGTTATAGATGGGTAATATGTTGATTGGCTCTTGCAATTAAGGTATAAATATTGTATGTATGTTAAGAGAAGTTTTGCTGATGTATGCTTATGTTATTGCAGTTTGTTGTTTGGACACTCTCTGTTCTCCCCATAGTCCCCTTTCCCCCTCTTTATCGTTGCCACCGGACAGCCTTGGTTGTCAGGGTTGTCAGGGACATGTGGAGGGAGGGCGTGCACATGTGGCCCTTGCATGGGGCAGTTAAGAATGGAAAAAGTTTCTTGCTGGGGAGGCTTGGCATGACAACACCTGACCTCCAATCAAGTTGCAAGAAAGTCTCCACCAATGGGTGGCAAAGAAGAGTTGACTGGCAGACTTTGGGAGGGGCCAAGGTTGGATGATGCAACAACAGGGGTATAAAAGGCAGAGCAGCCATTTTGTGGATGAGCCTCTGGCAGTTGGCCATGCTCCCAGCACTGTCCCTTTTTCCTTATTCAGTCCTTTGTTGTGTTTGTTGAGGTTTAATAAACCTTTGAAATTTTAAAGTGAGCGGTTGTTTCTCACACCGGGAAGGGGGGGAAAAGGCTTTCATTCTTTTGCAGAAAAACAGGAAGTAAAAGAGAACTTTTCGCAGTTTTCTCCTCTCTTAAATATGATTTATAGAGGTGTGTCCAGCTTCTCTAATTGGTTCTGTCAGTCATGAAGGAAGTTGTAATGTTCCTTACAGGGAAAAATCACTTTGAGGTTGATGGATTTTTCCCTTAACTAAAAACTAAGCTATGTCAAAGCACAACACTTGCCCTCCTTAGGACAATGGGTCTATATCACCTCTGGCAAGTTCTTGCCAGGAATTCAACAGCCCACCCTCATCCAACACTCCTGACACAGACCCTGCAATGTCTATAACATGCTGGGGCCAATGTAGATTTACAGAGAAACAAAATCCGCTTACCCTCCATTTGCCTACAACTAACAGTTTATGAAATAAGCTGAGCTAAAACACCTTCACTTTGTTGACAACCCATCAGACTGACTGTGATCTGAGCAGTAAAGCCCCTCATGCTAATGTGGAACTTTTCCGGGGAATTATTTGAGTCACTTTGGTTCTTCACCAAAACATTTGTTGCTTATCAAACTTGGATATCTTGATAAATCACCATGGCAGAAAGGGGCTGGAATTACAGGTTTGGTCAAAATGCTCCTTGAACTCAAACTGTAACACAGCCAACTGAGCCCCCACAAACCCATTGTAATTACTTGCTTTCCCATAGACACACAAAGACATTGTTTTTTTTTTCACATTTTTTGCTGACCACAGCTGAAAAAGAAACACTTAACATCTGCTAGGAAACAGAGGGAGAATCTGCTTGCGTGCAGCCATGGAGAGTCACGAGATTTCAGCTGGATGAATTTATATAGAAAAGGAAATCTCAACATTAATGCAGTTAATGAGTTTAGCCAAGTGGAAGTGCTATGCCCTAAATGATGAGGAAGGGAAAGGGCACGATTAAAAGGAATTGCAGCCATTGCTCAATGTCAGGGCATAGCAGAGAGATGACCTTTGGTGGCAGGAATAACAAACAGGCAGATAAACTTCTGGTCACCTCCGGTGTTGCAATGTATTTGCAAGGGTTAGGCCATAGTGTGCACCAGCCAGCCTGCTTCTAAGTTTGTTATCAAAGCCTCAGGAATTTGTCAAGGCTATTGGAACATAAATTGTGCTAAATTAAGAAAGAAGAGGCTGAGAAACTGCATACCAGGATCGAAAGAACTAGATAACAGGACTGTAGAACACCTGCATGGTAACCAATCATGGACGTTGAGAAATGGAGGCAGAGAACGAGGGAACAAGACAAAGGCACCAATCAAGAAGTGTGATCTTAGTAGTTTGTAGAATCTATAAAAGTGTGTGTAATGTAAACAATAAACAGCTTCTGCTTGATCATATTGGTCAGTTGTTCAGGAGTCCCAGTTTACCCACAATATTCGGGTAAGCCTGCAATTTTTCAGGTGTGGTGACATCTCTTGCTTGGTGACCGCACCATCTGGCAAGTCCCAGCAAGGTCAGATAATGTGCAGAAGTTCTCTTTTCTCATCCTTTCAAAAAAGAAGCTGGAAAAAATAAGACGCTGAAAAGGCTGTACCTACACCTGATACCTAACCAAAACAAAATGTGATGCTGATTGCAACCTTTCAGACTTTGAGGTTTTCAGGGGACTACTTCCAACTGGCATCCTCTGCCTGTGACTCCCATCTATCAAGTGTTTTGCTCTTGCCCCATTACTAGTCCTTCAACAATTAGTCTGTAATCTCTAAAATTAAAACACCATTCACCAGAAAGAAGTAATTAAACTAAAAGCAATTGTATGAAATGATTATGTTAGAGATAGGAAGCTAAGGCATAGGGAAAGACTTGTCTGTCTAACCAAAGAAAATTTTCTAGACATCCCACAGTATATGAGGCAAGTTAGAGATATAAAAAGACCTAAGGGATGTGGAGGGATGGAATGTAGGAAAAAAGAGATAGTGATGAAGGTAATCTCACCCCTGAGGAGTTGCAGCTACTCTAATTACCAAGAATTAGGAACAGGCCTGCTCTTAATAGGCCCCAGCTATGTTCAGTTAATATGGGTATTATAAAAGAGTGGGTTGGCTGGTTGAGGAGTTAGAGTTTGTTGGCTATGCTATGAGGAGGAAGGGTCAGGCAGTTGTGAGAGGAGCAATAAGGGCTAGGCAGTTGTAAGAGGGATGGGAAGGAGTCAGAAGAGCAGTAAGGAGGTAAGAGAGGAGTCAGTGTTATAAGGAGCGGCCTGTGAGAAATCACTGAGAAAGTATGGAAGTTTTGCAATAAGATAACTACAAAGGGAGACCCACACATTTCCTTACAGGCAGCTGATGGACATGATACCTTAGAGTGTCTAGAGCAACAACATACATCTGTGTTCAGGAAACTAGATCCATACATATCTTGTTGATGGTCAACTTGTCCCAGTATCCACTGCAAAGTCATTATATAGAAAAAGATACTCCAACCATTTTTACAACATAAACCAAGGAAAAACTACCATTTTTAGACCATTCTCTGGCTTCAATGCAACCTGAGCTCATAGCAAACCATGGCCATGTTCTCCTGTCCAAATGGAAGTATCCTCCCCAGCTTTAAGAGAGACAAATTGCAAGATGTTGCCCATAATCACCTGGGAACTCAAGAAAAGAGGGGGAATATGAACAATAAACTTGATATTTTTTCTTTTTCCCTGACAGTACAATAATATAGGATCTCTTCCATTCCCTAAAACAGCAAACAAAAGCAATGCACTGGATGAATAATTCCATCTCCTTTTCCAACCACAGGTGCACCATCACCTGAATTAACTACTACCTTCACTTTATTTTAGGAAAGCTTGTTATGAGAAGATGCTTAATTTGAGGATAGGTGTCTAACATTAGGCAGCTAAGTTGAAAGGCAAAAGGGAAAAAAAAAAAGCATATGGACAACATTTGCAGCCAGTCGCAACTCTGTTCCAGAGCAGATGGAGGCCTTGTCATTCAGGGGTTTCCTCACATACACCAAGCAGTTCAGTGGTGATAGGGAAAGGAGCTTCTGTTTGGATGCTTCTGTCTAGAACCAGATTAGAGGAAAGAATGCTTTTCCACAGCACATGCCTTGTGTTACATTAAACATGCATATGCAACTTCAGCTTTTATTCAGCAATCTGAAACAGAGCCCTCCAGGGTGCTAAGGGTTAGTGCGTTTCTGTTTGTTTATCTGTGTGTTATTTTACAGTTTAGATGTATTGTAACTAAATGATCCTATGCTGCCTACTCTTGATGCGATGCTATGGATTAGAAGCAGGTAGGCACAAGGATTTCTAACAGAGAAGCTTGCCTTGCCTTCTGCTGGCTCCCACCCATCGTCAGACATTCCCCTCCCCAAGGCAAAGAGCAAGAAGGCTCCTTGGCAATGTACATATATTCCACCTCTTACAGGGAATCTCGCTGTCCTTATCCTCCTCCTTGAACAACAGGTTCCAGCAGTTGGCCAAAGTTAGCAGAAAAAGAATAAAAATTATAATAATAGTAACAGGCCTAATTATCTCAGCTGCATGTGTGACAGGAGCTGAGCAGTCTCCAGTTTTAACAGCCTGTGGTCAAGAAACACTGAACTGCATCACCCAGAAGTCAAATGAGGGTGGATCACAACTTGCTTCACACCAGCGACTCTGGGGGAGGTGCAGAAACACACACAAATCCCTTCAGCATTGCCCAGAGACGTCTCATGCAGAGTTGTTAGCTCCATTTAAAGGAATCAGATGTGAGGCACATGGCACTGGCAAGTGTCCACAGAGATGCCAGGCTCTATGCTCCAGAGGAGCTGTCTGGGATTAAGTGAAGAATCCCATCTTCTTCTCAGTATCTCAAGTCGGTGGCTGAAAAGATCAGCTCAAGAGGTGGGCTTTACTTAGCTGCACCTTGCCATGCACCTTGAAGCTGCTGGCAGGTCTGTGCTCTGACCTGCTTGGTTCCCATCAGCATTCCTTGGTTTTGAGCAATGAACACTGAAAATACTGGCAGTAGCCTCATCCCCAAGGAGGTGGCACAACCACCCAGAGGGTGGTTGGGCACTGGAACAGGCTCCCCAGGCAAGTGGTCACAGCACCAAGCCTGACAAAGTTCAAGAAGCATTTGGACAATACTCTTGAGCACATGGTGTGACCCTTGGGGATGGTTCTGTGCAGGGCCAGGAGTCGGACTTGATGATCCCTGTGGGTCTCTTCCAACTCAGCATATTCTATGATTCTATGATTAAACCATCTCCACTTGGCCCCTGGAAGGTCTCAAGGGCCAAACCTGTCCCTGGCTTTCAGCTTTTCACACTTTCCTTCCGTCCCACCTCACAGTACCCTCAAAATAATCATCCACCAACAGATGAAAACATTAGGTGCATGAAGGATAACTGAGCCTTGGCCCATGGCAACGTGGGGAAGAGCACAGCTCTTCCAAGGCTCTTATCAGCATCTTAGCTGCTGAAACAGCTTGGCTCTTCACAGAGAAGTACTTTTCTGAAAGAGCTTTGTGAAGCTGAATTAAGCAGTGCTTTGCAGCATCTTCCCTATTCTTCCTCTCCCGTTGTATGCCACCATGTTGTGGTTTGATGCTGCCTGGATGCCAGGCACCCATGAAAGCCTCTTGTTCACTCTCCTCTGCAACTGGACAGAGGAGAGAAAATTTTAACAAATGGTTCATGGGTTGAGATAAGGACAGGGAGAAAACACTCATAAATTACCACCAAGGGCAAAAGCAAGCTTAACTTGAAGATACAAAGTAAATTTATTGTAAACAAAATCAGAGCAGGATAATGAGAAGTAAAATAAGCCCTTAAAAACACCTTTCTCCACCTCAGCCCTTCCCTCCTTCCCACCAATATCGTAGGGAGTGGGGATTTTCTAGGTCAGTTTATCACCTGTGATTTCTTTTGCTGCTCAAGGAGAGGAGTCATTCCCCTGCTGCATCATTGGGTCCCTCCCATGGGAGACAATTCTTGGCAAACTTCTCCTACATGGGTCCATCTCAAGAGCAGCAGCTCCCTGTGACCTTATGCAACATGAATCTCTCCCATGGGAAACAGTCCTCCCAAAACTGCTGTAGCATGGGTCACTTTTCCATGGGGTGCAGTCCTCCAAGGACAGGCTGCTTGAGCCTGGGAACAGGGCCCCTCCCACCACAAGTCTCCCACAGGATCACAGCCTCCTCCCAAGCATCCACCTGCTGTGATGTAGGCTCCTCCCCTGTGGGCTGCAGGTAGATCTCTGCATCTCCCATGGATTCTCCATGGGCTGCAGGAGGACAGCCTGCTTCACCATGGTCATCCCCACGGGCTGTAGAGGAATCTCAGCTCCGGTGCCTGGAGCACCTCCTCCTCCTCCTTCTCCCCTGACCTTGGCATCTGCATGTTGTTCTCCTCATGTATTCTTACCTCCTACTCTTCTCTGTCTGGAAAATTACAACTGTGCCCAAACTTTGGTTTGATTTCTTCTTAAATATGTTATCAGAGAGGCATTACTACACTCCAACAGAGAAAGAAATCTTGGCAGCCTATGAAGGAGTCCTAACCGCCTCAGAGGTAATAGGCACTGAAGCACAACTCCTCCTGGAACCCTGACTACCAGTGCTGGGGTGGATGTTCAAAGCAAAGGTTCCCTCTACCCACCACGCCACTGATGCCACATGGAGCAAATGAATCACCCTCATAACACAGCGTGCCCGTATTGGAAACCTGAATCACCCTGGGATCTTGAAAAAAATTACAAATTGGCCTGAAGGTGAAAACTTTGGTCTGACTGATGAAGAGGAACAGGAACAAGTGACACATACTGAGGAAGCTCCACCATACAACCAACTGCCAGCAGAAGAAACACGATATGCTTTTTTCACTGACAGTTCCTGTAGTTCTGTAGGGATGAAATGAAAGTGGAAAGCAGCTGTATGGAACCCCACAGGACAGGTCGCAGAAGCTACTGAGGGAGAAGGTAGATTGAGCCAACTTGCTGAACTCAAAGCCATCCAGTTGGCCCTGGACATTGCTGAAAGAGAGAAGTGGCCAAAGCTCTACCTTTACACCAATTCATGGATGGTAGCCAATGCTCTGTGGGGATGGCTGGAAAGGTGGAAAAAGGCCAACTGGCGACACAGGGGAAAACCAGTCTGGGCTGCTGAAGAATGGCAAGACATTGCCACTCGGGTAGAGAAGCTACCTGTGAAAGTCTGTCATGTGGATGCCCATGTCCTCAAGAGTCAGGCTAATGAAGAGCACCAAAACAAGAAACAGGTAGATCAGGCTGCAAAAGTAGAGGTGTCACAGATAGATTTGGACTGGCAACACAAGGGAGAGTTTTCCTAGCTTGATGGGCCCATGATGCCCCAGGCCATCAGGGCAGAAATGCCACCTCTAAATGGGCATGAGACCGAGGGGTGGATTTAACCATGGACAGTATTTCCCAGGTCATCCATGATTGTGAGACATGTGCTGTGATCAAGCAGGCCAAGTGGGTAAAGCACCTGTGGTATGGTGGGCAATGGTCCAAATATAAGTATGGGGAGGCCTGGCAGACTAAATACATCACAGTGCCTCAAACCCGCCAAGGCAAGCGTTATGTGCTCACAATGGTAGAAGCCATCTCTGGATGGTTGGAGACCTACCCTGTGCCTCATGCTACTGCCTGTAACACCATCCTGGGCTTTGAAAAGCAAGTCCTTTGGAGGCATGGAATCCCTGAGAGAATTGAGTCTAACACAGGAACTCATTTCAAGAACAGCCTTATAAACACCTGAGCTAGGGAACATGGTATTGAGTGGGTGTACCATATTCCTTATCATGCACCAGCTGCTGGCAAAGTGGAGCAGTGCAACGGCCTTCTAAAAACCACCTTGAAGGCACTGGATGGGGGGACTTTCAAAAACTGGGAGCTGCATTTAGCAAAGGCTACATGGTTAGTTAACACCTGAGGTTCACCAACTGAGCTGGCCCTGCCCAATCTGAACCCCTGAGTACAACAGAGAGGGATAAGATTTTGGTGATACACAAGAGGTATGCTAGGAAAAACTGTTTGGATTGATTCTACCTTTGAAGCAATACGGAGAATAAA
>WBNO01010207.1:0-31302 GCA_013400575.1 Peucedramus taeniatus
ATAAATAAATAAATAATATATATAATTTTAATAAAGAAAATAATTTTTAAAGAAATAAAATAAATAAAACCAGAAATTATTAAACAAAATTCTGTGTGGCTAATTAACTCTGCCTTAAGTGTTAATGCTGAGACTGTTGGGGTGTTTTGTAGGAAGATGGGCTGGGAAGCATCATGAAAAAATGGATTAAAGGCCTTTTGTATGCTGGGAGTTGTTCAGGAGCTCTCCTTCCTTGTGAATTACAGTGAAATATGTTCTTGCCACACGTTGGAAACTCAACGCAGCCTCACACAGTCAAGCAAAATTCTGATGCTAAGACAGTCCCAGACATTTGGGCAGCTGGAAAAGTTTAGAAATCCTTATTTCTGCAGTTTTATACCTCATCATAATCTCCGGAAAACAAGAAAAGGAAATAAAGGTGTTGGTAATGTAATGATTTCTTGAGAACCCCTTTAATTATTTCCATGAGCCCTTTCTGCAGCACCAGCCCCTGCATTGCTGAAGTACATTTTAGTGTTCCTTGGAGCACTTCTGTCAATAACCCCAGTCAGGGGTGGGGTTTTGGTTTTGGTTTGGTTTTTATTCCTTTTGTACTTCTGATGGGGACCTTTTGTCTCTGACTTTTCAACCTGCAAGCTGAGGAATACATCCAGCATTGTCCTGCTCTTCATGCCTCAGCACACATATTCACCCTCTGGAGCTGGCATTAACTTTGGGGACAGTTCCACTTTTTAAAGCCAAAAGTCAGTGGGACTGTACTCATAAGTATTCCATGGAAGCAAGACAATCTGATGGAGTGGCCTTCAAATTCTACTTTTGAAATGCTGAAAGTTAAGAAATATAATTAAACTGCAAGTGCATTAACATTTATATAAAATATAAACCAAATGCTTATCCCGATTCACCAAACAAATTACAGTTTGAACATTATTAAAAAAAAAAATCCCAGCTACTTATCAACAGCACCATTTGAAATTATTGCCAGTACTACAACTCTAAATGCATAAGATGCCTTAAATGCAAACCCTGAACATTTACATACTGATTCCATGAGCAAAGCAAAAGGTATTTGCCAGTAACAGTACAGGACTCAGCATTTTTATTGTCTGAGTAATCCTGGTTCGCTCTGATATGAAAATTCAATTATTTTAGAACTGGTCGTCTCATTAAATTTTGACAAGGAGCACAAGCTCAGTACCAGCTCCAGCTCTAAGAGACTGTGGGAGCCTGACAGCTCCACGGTGAATTTTAAAATGTAGTATTTTTACAGGACAAGATTATCTGACAATTTTATATTAAAAAAGAAAAAAATTAATCAAATACATTGTAATATCCAACACTGCTAACTTGGCCTTTTTGTAGATATTTTTATGAAAATTTATTGTAAAAAAAAAAAAGGAGTCCACTGTTTATTGCATCTTTTCCCCCAAGCCCACCTCCATGTCTTATGCTAGGAAAAAAAAAGTGTCTTTATGTGAGCAGCAAGTATTTAGGCACTCATTGTTAGCACTTTTTCCTTTCCTCAATGGAAACATGTGTTTGTAACCATTTTTATAAATATTATTTCCAGCAGTGGCAAATCTTTTATTTCCCCCCCATATTTACCATATTTAACATCAAGGGAAGTTTAGACAAAGGAGTTTTTTGGTCAGAAAATGTCAGTTCATTGAAATGAAAACTTTTTTGACAGGATCAGAGCACTTTGGAAAAACTTTCAGTGGAAAAGGCTTCTCAGGTTTAAGGTGACTGTCCATGAGCACCAGACTGTTGGAATATTTTGATTTACAACCTGGCCCTCTTGTAGCACTGCCCTTCCACCACCTGGACCATGACAATCTGACCATGAAGCTGGTGCTGGTTGTGTCATAAAATTCCTTTATCCCACCCTGCTGAGGGTGTGAAACACTTTATGATCCACATAAATTAGACAGCTGAGGATGGACAATGTGGAAAGAGCCCAGCTGAGGATGAGATTTGGGAGAGTACAAAGAGCTCCACGGCCTCTTGCCATGGAAGAAGATCATTCTCTTGAGCTATACAGACCTAGGTGTGTTTTAGTTGCTGTGGAAACAATATGGAATTAATTTGCAACTTAGAACTCCAATACAGTACAACATAGAGCTCCAATAAAAAACAGGACAGCATTCCATCTCTTAAACTGCTTGGTCCTTATGGCAAAAAAAAATGGAAGAGAGTAGGAAAACAAAGGCTTGGATTGGATCTTCTATACCATAGGTGAGAGCTTTTGCCAGGGGATCCACAGCTCTGGGATTGGGGGGTGGAGGAAAAAATTGAGGTTTGTTCCACCCCAACCCAGAATATGAAATCTGGGGCAATCCTGGAAACACTTTGTAGAACACAGAACAATATTTCCCTCTTCAGGTCTCACCAATCCTTCTGTCACAGAGGTCTGTAACTTACTGAAGCTGTTGAGCAGTCAGTGTATAAAAAGTAATTTGCTTCAAATCTGAAAAGCCACTGCAAGCAAACATTGATTTATTAAGCTTCTTCATGACCGTTGCTCAAATATTATTTGAAGACACTCATTGAATTTTCAGACTGATATTTCATCAAGCAAATAATTTTTTTTATTTGTGTTACATTATTTCTAACAGTTTTTTTCTTATTGCTGTAAAAGAACTCAGTATGTCAGAAAGTCTGTGTACTTATCACTGCAATATCCTCATTATTGCAAATTTAAGATAATTATATTAAGGAAAGAAATCATTAGGTAGCAACAACAATTAGACTCAATTACCTTAAAGATCTTTTCCAACCTAAACATTTCTATGATTCTATTGCAAGGTTGACACAAATATTCCATTTAAGGTTTCCCCCAGATTTCTTGAGAACAGAGTGAATGTTCAAAGCCTCAATGTCACATGTGGGCCAGCAAAAGAGGATTTCTGTTAAACATGTAAATACCAGTGACAGAGGCTCTCTCCCTGTGACAATCTCCAGAGGGAAGTTATTCAAGGGGACCTTGTATGGCAAATAGGAGACATGCTGGACTACCCCCTGTATTGCTCAGGGCCAGAGACATTTGAAATACACACTTCCTAGGGGAAAAAAAAGCGGTTTGATTTTTTTTTCTCCATATTTTAATTAACTTTTGTGAAGGTCACACGTATCTCTATCTCTGCAATGCACAGCGTGTCAGTCATTTTAAAAATCTGGATATTTAGCATTATCTTGCCATTATAGTCCAACTTTTTTTTTTAATCCAAAATTCCACTTTAGTGATCAAATTAAAGAGATGACAAGCTCCCTATCCTTACAAGCTAAGCATTTTATGTTTTATACTCAGATATACTCTGTGTGATATAAGATGAGACTTCATAATGGGATTCAGTGCAGTTGAGTGCTAAATTATAGCAGGCTTATATCACAGAACATTATAACAATGAGAGGAGAATTCATATCGTGGCTTTAGGAAGAGAGGAAAATTCAGACTTTGCAATTAAAGTAGTAACCTAAAACTTTAAAATAATTTAAACAGTTTCTGAATACATGTAATGTTCTGTACTTATCTGGAAGCAGGATTGGCAGCTGTTTGAAAAGACCCAAGTGAAATGTGGACAAGGTGTATGTTATGTCCTCAGAACACAGATCTGTCATTTTCTGCATTGTTCAGGGATACATTGGTATTGAATATCTCTTTCCCACAAATTCACAGGCTCCATGCAAGGCTGAAGAGAAAACCAGTGTAATGTTATCGTTAAATTGATGTTGCATACAACTTTATGATGGTCCTGACAACTGCAGTTTGTGAATTTGCCAAGGGCAGCCTAATAAGTGATTTTCAGAGATGAACACTGAGCTGTGTGGTAAAATAATCCTCTTCTTCAGAAGGACAGAACTGCAATTTTCTAGTAGACATAATTTGCAGAATTATTACTGACAATTTTAGAATTCCACTGGGTGAAACACTGGGGGCTTGAGAACAAAATTTCTCATCCTTTTAAGAAGAGGCAAATTTTAAACAGACAGTGTGTCTATAGCATCTGTGTAATAACACAGGAGGAACCTGACCCAGAAAACCAGTGGTGGAATCCTTTCCTTATTTAAACCTTCTGCCTGTTTGAAAGCTGAGGTGCTCTGTGATTCACAGCTTTGGATAAGATGTAAAAAGGGCTCAGGTTCACATTCTGATTTCTTCTCACGTAGCTTTGGAGTACAGTCAATAATGCATTTAGAACCAGGTTTTTCCTGTGAGCACTGCTGCATAAAAAGATCTTGCACAGCTATTTAGATTTCCTGCCCTGATGAAACCCAGAAGTTTATGTAGTTGTTTAGATTGCAAATCATGGTGAAAATGATTCAGTCTAAGTGTCAAGAAGGAAGAAAGTCATAAAAAGCTGTAGCAAATTGCACTGATGTTTAGATTTCTTGTGGAAAGTTGTTTTATAATCTCACAGGAACAAGAGAAAAGGGAATAGTGTTCAATATAGATGTCATGTCTCTAGCTGGTTTAGATCCAATCCTCTGGCATGTGAAAATGTTCATCAACATCAATGAACTGATTGAAAATCAATGCAAATAATTTCAAGGAAAAAGCTGGAGGTGTCGTTGTGTGACAGACTTGAAGGCCACTTCAAAGCAGAATGCCCTGTGCTTGATTGATTTCTTCCTGATATGAATGGAGGCATCAAACTTTCTTCTTTTCTAGCTTGAAAATATATTTCACAATGAGCTGGACAATTCACAGGGTTTGACTCTGGTAAAGAGGCAGCTTTACAAAGATGAGTGCAACTCTGCCTGTTCTGTGTAAATTCCAACATCCAAGGATATGGATGAGCTGCTGTGAGACACTTCCAGCTGCAGTGATGGAAGAACCAGGAGTTTTCCTTCCAGCTCTCCTGGCTTGAGCGATTTTGGCCACTTCTGCTCACAGCTTCTGTTCCCAAGGTCAGAGAAAATCTGGTTTGTGGTAATGCCTCGTAATGGACCCCGGACCAAGGTGGCTTCAGTTCAATTTCCACTCTGCTGCTGTCTGAGGGTGACTTCTAGCCAAGGTCAGGATTGGCAAATACAACTAAATGGGCAATGGCTCCTAGGACTGTCCTAGAGGGGCCTCTGAACATGGAAGTGGAAATGGAGGTGGAAATGGTAATGGAAGTGGAAGTGGAAATGGAAATGGAAGTGGAAATGAAAGTGGAAATGGAAGTGGAAGTGGAAGTGGAAATGGTAATGGAAGTGGAAGTGGAAATGGAAATGAAAGTAGAAGTGGAAGTGGAAGTGGAAATGGAAATGGAAATGGAAATTATTTCAGCCATTGTGCTTTGCAGCAGTGCAAGGGATCCTCAGCTGGTTTCAATCTTTGCCTTTAGGGGAAATATTTTTAGGGGGACTCAGGTAACAGCCATTTAGGAGGAGGTAATCAAGGCCACCCTTCCCTGCTCAGAATTCCTTCTCTGGCATTCTGCTTGGAGTCATCTGCTGATCAATTCTTGCACTCATCACATCAGTGGCAAATCTGGTTTTGACAAAAATGTGTGTGCTCAGTGCCAAGCTTTGGACCCACCTGGACTCCCAGATATTTACTGGGAGAGCAGTACACACAGAGCATAGACAAACCAAGCAATGTCCTTTCTTCAAGGTAGGCTAAAAAATGTAGATGATGTCTAAATTTGAGTCCCATACCTAATAGGACTGGAAATAAGAGGGGGAAATGCACTATGAAATGCAGTTACATTCCACGTTCTGAACTCAGGAGAAGAATTAGTGGATGATACAACAGGCTTAATAAACAAAAAAAATCCCCCCATGCTAAATTACTCTACCAACATTCATCATAAACTGCTTGGTCCAGCTTGAAATAATCTGTTCTCCTATAAAAGAAATTAAAAATTTAAAAATTGGAGAAAGCAATACTGAATTTATGCTGCGTGGGTGAAGTAGCATACAATGAAAGCCAAGGCAGAGCTGGAGGAATAACATTTCTGAGTAAGGGTAAAGTAGAAAGCTTTGCTGCAATATCTAAATTATCAAGAAATAAAATTGTTTAAACTCATCCTTTGCTGGTTTTGCTGTAGTCTACACAAGGTGTTTCAGGTGTGCCAGCAGAAAAAATAAGATATGTTTGTGCTGATGCATTTTTTCAGAGTTGGACAAGGTAGGATTTTCCTCTGTTGGCACTGAAATCTTAGGCAAAACAAACCAAATACAAGCAGTTGTTAAAATAAGCTGTTATCTGCCATGTGCAAGATCTCTGAAATGTTATGAACTCCTTCAAAGCTGGATACAGTGCTCTGATATTCCTTTACTGAGGAAATTGGTAGTTCAGACACAATAGTAGGAACTATAAATAGTGGATTTTTCACAGTTTAAAAAAGTATTTCACAGGAATCCTTTTTCTGATATCAGGACTGAAATGTGTGATCTCCTCAGCCTGGGCAGGTGAGTCTGACAATTAATGGGAGGATCTTTCAGTGATTTTGCAAAGTCCTTAATTTACATTAGTTGGTATGTAAACCACAAAAACATTTCTCTCTCAGTGCCAGGATTTCAAACTGCACCTAGATTTACATAGATGAAATTAAAAAATTATGATTTATATTTTATTCTCCCTTTAAACCCGGTGGAATTTCAGCACAGTAAAGATCAGTTAATTGATGCATTCAGGGCAAAAAATGAGAATCACATATTTATTGTCCATTTTTAATGCTTTTTTTTCCCTTTCTGAACCCAGACTCCAGGCCAGCCTCCTATCCAAGTTTTCCTTCATGCCTTATTGTCTATTCTGTTCAGCTATTTAAAAAATGTTGAATATCAACAATGGCTTTCACTAGTGTATTGTCAACTTTTGTATGAAGCAATCTTGGTTGAATGAGAAGATCCCAGAGCTTATAGTTCTATCTACTGTGCTGCACAGGCTTTCTGCTTGAATGTGTGTGACTGATAACAGGACAAATTTCTACCTTCGTTATTACATTTCAGCTACATAATTCATTTGCCAAAATCTTTTAGGAAATATCTTTATAACACATTGCACAAGACATCAGGTAAGTGCTTGTAACGTAAAAATAAGTACAGATCCAGCAACTGCCTTGTCAGATTTTGTTTGTTAATTGTAGATCTGCTTCTGCCATGTTGTTTTTCACGATTTTGTGGGGAGCTGTGTGCTGTGGCACATCTCTAGCAGAACACCTTTGCTCATACAAAGGAGTTTGTACTGGATCTGCACTGTTGTTAAAGTCTGAAGGCAATATTTAGAAATATCTTGTGTGTGGGGAGAGAAATGTTGCAAATGTGTGCAAAGCTGATGGGTTTTTCAAATAACAGATTTTGCCAATGTTATTGTCTATGTTCAAGCTTGTTCTGTCTAGAATTTGGGGTACTAACACTGCTTAAAGCTTTTTTATTTTTTAAACTGGTTCTTAGCCTTCACAATTTGATATATTTTTATTTTGCGTGGAATATAATTGTAATTTAACTTATATAAATCAGTCACCAATGTGTGTTGGAATGGGAGCTGATTTTCTGGACACACTTCAGGAAATCCAAGCATTCCCCAGCAGTGCTCAGTTTATTCATTCATTTCAGTTAACAGGTGGCAGAACAGGTAAAACACAGGCAGCTGTTTTCCCTCTCCATCTCTTTTGCCGACAGTTGATGCCACTTTGGGAAGAATTCATTTGAGAGGTCATTTTTCTAAATTATTTGCTTGCTACAGTGACATAAAGGGATCCTGCTGTACAGGACTTGATTCAGCTAAGTAAATGAAGCAGAATTTCCTTTGCAGTTTGTGTTTTGCTTAGGTTAGAAGAGCAGGATCCAGCTCTTGTATATATAGCAGGATCCATCTTGTATATAAAAATTAATTAATGTCTTCACCATATATCATATTTAATAGCATTTACTTAGATCTTTTTGGTTTTTACACTAGAGAAAAGGAAAAGACAAATTCCCAAAGGCAACAAATATCAGTAAGGGCTCCACTCTGACTGGTCGTGAACAAATTGATGCTCCTGAATTTGAGAAAAGCCTGTAGGGACTGTGTGCTGCAGCAGGGCTGGAGTTACACCCCAAACCACCTAAAACTTGGCTGGGGAGATCCCTGCTGGGTGGAATTTGTAGGTATTGAGCAGGGTCCTGTTTGACACCCTGTTATCAGTTTCCCATTAATTCATCTCTTGTCCCTTTGTCCCAGAGCCCCGACTCCTTTCAGGGCTGGCTCTGCTTTGTCTGTGCCCTGTCTGCGGGCAGACAATGACCCTCCGGTACCTTGCACTCTCGGTTTGTGCCCGTCACCAAAAAAAACAGCAGCAGACATACAAATTGCTCCTTATTTAGGGATATTTACTCAATTATATCCTTGTAAAACACACGGAAGGTTTCTGTGTTTTGAAAAGTGCATCAAAAACAGCTTAAAAGGCAATTTATTTCAGTGGAAATTTAAACTTCAGGGGAAAAAATTGCCATTCTTATGCAGGTACTCTGACACAAACAGTGGCAACGGATTATTTGGGGACAGCACATTAATAATAAAGGTTTGCTTGCTTAATTGCTCATTGATACCTCATATATTTAGAGTTTTACTAGTTTTGAAACATTGTACACATGTTAATTCATGCTGTTGTTATACTGATTACTGTAACAGTCAAAGTAAGGGGATTTGGTGACAAATTTAATAATAAAATTTTATTTTTGCCTGAAGGAGTTAAGGGTTTTTGTGGAGGCAGCATTACAAACATGGCACAAGGACTCAGGCAGGGTAAAATGAAGGACTATTTTACATCATTAATTAGAAACTGATGTCATGCAGAGGCTGCAGAGGAAAAGAACAAAACTTTATCTGGTTTTTTTTCCTGAATAACTTGAAGAAAGCTTTCTTTAAAAGCAAGTAAAATTCCATTACTCTTTAAAATCAGTCTTTTTTATGTTTCAGTCCTAATCTTTACTGAGAGGAGATTCACAACTGGAAAAGCCTGAGAGAAAAATTTCATGAACCTCTGGAGGAAGGTGGAGAAGCAGCAGCAAACACAAAGGTACTTAGTGTTTTAGATTTGTATATTTGTGCCCAGTGCAGCTGGGATGTTTTACATACCCAAAATAAACCACATCCCATCTCCCCAGAAGTGCCCAGCTGATCAGTCAATTGTTATATTTATTGCAAAATTGTCTTTAATTAAGAGATTTTACCAGTTACTGAGTCAATACCTGAACATTTCCTTAGCCCCTGGGAATTGTTCACATATCTCTTGTGAAATAGAGGTATTTGTTATGTGTCATAATGACCACTCTGGTTCAGAACCCCAGAACATCCTGCAATGATAATTGTGGTGAACTTTTCTGGTTTTAAGAACTTATTACTTTTCCATAGTGAAAAAAGAGGCTGTTCAGTGATCTTTTTATATCAGTGGATTCCACAACCCATAGAGTTTTACCAGGAGGATAAAATGGGTGTTCCTTTGTGGAATCTGCTTTACTCTGTATAATACCAACTGTGGGAGGTTTCTAGTATGGTTTTTTAATTTTTAAATTAAAATGAAAAATAAATTGAAAAATTGAAAAAAATCTTTTTGGTTGTGTATCAACAAGTTAATTCCCTTTCAAAACCAGAAGCCTCTCTGTGGAAATGGATGTTTAGGAGGTACACAGGTTTTAATTACAAATTGATTCTCCTGTGAAGATCACCCAGAACCCTCCATGTGAGCAGTGCTGATTGTCCAGAGGATGTCCTGGGACCTTTTCCTTAGTTAGGCACATCAAGGATGGTATTTGGGCTGGTTGTGTGACACTTGGTGGCTGCTGATTTCAGGGAAGGGTGGCTCTCACTGCAGCCACAAGGCTGCCTCTGATTTTTAGAACTCTCAGGTCAATATTTTGCATTTCAATAGCATTGCTCTGTAGAGTTATCCCTCACAGGCATCAGGCAGGACTCATGGAGTAAAGATGTTCCTTTCCATATTACAAGAGGAGAAGTTGAAGTGTGAGGTTTGTCTGAGATCAGCCAGGCAGCTTGGGAGAAGAGGAAGATTTAAATCTTGACAGTGGAGGTGGGTGTCAGAACTCAGTCACAGAGTCCATCCCTGGAGTGCCACAAATGAAATTTTGGGGATAGGATTGTTTCACATTTTACATTTGGTTTCAATGACCAGCATTCCCACTCCTGGAATAGACAGGAAAATGCTCTTTGCCCCTCAAAATTCCTTCACTGCCTCACTCCACTTAAAAATGCATATTTCTCACCTTTCCAATTCTCTCTCTCTTTTTTTTTTCCCCCCTGGAAAATCTCACATATATTCTGTGACAGTTTTAAGTAGGGGATGGAGCTTCACTCCTGCAACATTTCCCTCATCCTGGAAGATCAGGGAAGCCCTTTGCCAGCCCAGCTGCCCCAGTCCCACTTTTTTTATCCATCCATCACCATGGAGCTGGCTCAGCCTCCTGCATGCACAGGAATTTTCAGCTGTTTACTCCATCATTGTCCCTTTGGAGAGGGGAAGAGAAAAAGGGTTTGGAACTTTGTGGGGGTGTGTGGTGGACAATTCAAACCCAGAATTTTGGGTGTGCATCTGCCTTGTGCTGGAGAAGTCCAACTGCTTGGCAAGGCAAAGACCTTCAGCAAAATTTGACCTGAGGTCAGGGATGAGCCCTCACGTGCTGGGACAGTTCACACAAGCTGAGAATACCAGCCCAAACCTTTCTCTTTCTGGATTCTGCACACTCTGGGACACCCCAAGCACAGCCCATGTGCTCCTGCCCAGGTGTCCTGCTCCCCAAAATGTCCTTCCCATGCAGCTGGTCAAGGTTACTGTTTTGCTCTTCTGCCACATTATCAATTACCCTGCCAACACACTGATACTGGACCTGTAGTTTTCTTATAAAATAAAAAACTGAGTTTAATTAAATCATCAGTAACTTGGACCTAATTATTTCAGACAGTATTTAATTAATGTTTCATGGACACCTAATGTAATTAGGGTTCCTTTAATAAGACCTTCTATGACATTAAAATATATGACCTTTATCTTTCTTATCATCCATAGTCTGACAACTCCGATTTGTCATTTTCACTATGGGTATAGTTTGATTAAATAGAACAGAACATAAAATTAATCTGCCAAATTATAGTTGTTTGTTTCTCTCTTTTTTTGCTACTTAAAGACTAATAAGTGAAGTCTTTTAATTAGCAGTGTCGGTAAAAATATTCATGCTGGTGCTTTACCTTTGTGTTTTTTCAGACTGTTTCTTTTGTATATCATTTTTTATGACGAAAGCAGATAACAACCAGACTTTATTAATCATTGTGAAGGGTTCAATCTTTAAGATATGAAAAATAAGGAGCTATTCTTTACAGTAACAATGACTGGTAATTTTTTTTTAGATTTAAGACAATCTTGCAAAGCGCTTCACTTTTCTGGTCACAAACTTTCCAAACATAAAACTGTAGTTTAAATATGAATGAACATAAGTGAGATTACTAGGTTGGCCTATACTTGTTTCCAGGAGCTACAGGTTCCCTCTCCTTCACTCTTTTTTTGGGGCAGTTATCAAGATCCAGTGAAAGAGCATTTGTCATATACAAAATGTAGAGAAAGAGAGTGGTTGAAGGGATTTTAAAGCCTTCCTTGGAGCAACACTCAGCTGATCTTGTTTCCTCACTCACCACAGAGCTTTTCTATCTTACTTTAAACAGAACTGCTCCAGTGCCTTCACTCCTGTTCAAGTTCCACTCGCTGAGGTAAATTTGTATTTGGAAAGACAACACAAAGCTTGAAAAGTGGAAGTGAAGCATGGTGCACTTTTGTTTCATTGCACGAAAGAAGAAATTGAGGAGTGATCCTCTAGAACAGAGAAACAATTAATGTTGTTTCCTGTTCTCCCACTCAATAAAAACAAGCAGGACAAAGGAAACTCTTGGCTCAGAACCAGTGCAGATGCTGAGGTGGAATATCTTTGCTTTGCTCCCAGTGGAGAATGAGCAGAAGGGAGCAGTTCACTGACTCATGCTTTTATTCTCTTCATAAGGGTTCTAACACCAGAGATGTTGTCATGAGAAAAAACATATTAAACAAATTGCTGAACACTCCAGAGTAGATTTCAGGCACAGTCTTTGAAGAAGAAGGAAGTTTCCTCTGCTCCCCTTCAGAAAAGAGCAGAAACTCATGGAAATTAAGCCTCTGAAGAATCCCATTTAAGCCTCTATATTCCCACAGCTAAAATTAAACATGAGCTGAAGGGTTTTGTTCCACAGGCAGGGAACAGGCTTAGGGAACTAGCTGGTCTACACAGGATTTGTTGATGTGTAAAGGAAAAACGAGCAAGGACCTGGAGTTGTGGTAATTAAGGGTGGGAGAAGAACAGCCTAAAGCAACAAAGTGCCAGGTAAACCTCACCTCCTTTGATTTATTCTAATATTCTGCCATAGTTACATCAAGCAGTTGGCAGTTTTTTCTGGGCATAACCCAAAATTTAACCTGAGGATTGTACAGTACAATCACCTGGGTGACACCACCAGCAGTGCCCCTTCCTTTCATCCCTGAGCAACCCTGAGCCTGTTCCTGCTGACACAACCAGGCACTGCTTCAGATCTCCAGAGACAACCTGGAACCTTCTCCTAAATCCTGTTCACTGCAGAACTCTGGATTTCCAGCAGGGCTGTCACACTGGGAAATACATGGTACCCAAAAGAGGAAGAAAAAAATCCAAACCACAGAACCCCAACAGATACCAGAAAGAAACAGAAACTGTATCTGAAAAAGTGACACCAGCATCTTATAAAAAATGGCAGAAATCCTTGCCTGGAGCCCAAATCTTCTTTCTGTTTCCATTAAAGCAACCACATCCAGCACACAGCAACCCCTGACTTCATATATTGGATAAAATTGTCATCTTAACTTAATAAGTCCTAATTAGTAGCTCTATGTTGTTTGCTGATTGCAGACTGTGATTACTGTTGAGAATGCAGCCACTCATCAGCACCGGGGGTATTCAATTAAGATTTCAAGATGTAATTAAGGCAGTGCCCAAGATTCATCCCACTTGCACCAATTCCCAGTAGGGGAAGAGGATGTGAAGGGGTTAAGCCCAGGAAATTTATCACTACACAAACAGGCAGCTGCACAATTCCAGCCCTGAGTCTGTGCTGAGCAAAGGCTGCCACTGCAGAAAATTTTGGGGATAGGATTGTTTCACATTTTACATTTGGTTTCAATGACCTGATCATTGTCTCCCTGCAGATAGTTTGAGATATTTTACATCACACATCTTTATAGTCACCACAGTTAGATTTCATTAACACGGTGAAAATTGAATTATGGAGAGCCTCTGTCTGAATAGAAAACACTTAATCTATCCATGGATATTCAAGCAATATGATTAATATAGAAAAATCTATGGGATAAAAAAATCTTGATCCAACCATGTAAAAACAGATTAATCTGATTACACAGATTACTGAAAACTGGTCACCTTGACTACATTAGGACCTTTAAAAGCAAACACAAATCAGTGAATCATTTTAATCAAATTTAATTTAGATTATACACTTTCACATAAAATCTAATTTAGTTGGAATTACTCGGTCATGACTTGTCTGCTCCCCACAGGACAAGGTTAAAGAGATTACATTTGGGTTCATGTCAGCAGCATCTGCTAGTTAGCTCCCTGAATGCTGATTTAATGAGAGAGGTTGTGCTTAGTCTCTTGGAAAGACTTCTGGTTTAGGCAGGTGCTTGAGAGATGTTATTAATTTAGTGTGATACAAAGAGTGATGTTATCATGCTTGGAAAACTCTTGTATCATTATTTTCATGTGTCTAATAACCCTGGTGGGTTTGTTTACATCTGATGAGCAGCTTTTGAGGGTTTCCCTTTAATCTCTCCCTAAATATACTCCTTTAGAGAGAGAGGAGATTCCTGCTAAAGAAAGAACAGCTTTTTAATATAAACAATTATCTTTGGGCTTGTTTAGAGAGCATTAAGCTGCAATATGAATCCAAGAGGTACCAAATCCACAAGTAGGCAATGCCTTATTGTCTCCTGGAAAATCTGCAGCTCCAGTCAGCCCACAGAGAGCACCTTGCTTGTAGCACACCTGCTCTGCAAGCAGACCCTGTAATTCTTTGTGTTCAGATCCTGATGCCTTGTGAAGGCTGACCTAGAACAGAGGCCAGACAGAGTTAAAGAATAAAGCAGGGATTTATTAAAAGGATCTCCTCAGTGGATCCACCTTGGGCAGCACAAGAGCCCAGCCAGAGCTGCACCCAAGATGAACCAAAATGGTCACAAAAATGGACCCCAGTCACGGGGTCTCTCCCTTGGATCAGTTCTGCTCCATTTGCATCTTGGAGTTCATTGTCCAATTACAGCTCCAGCCCATGCACTCCCATCCTTCTTGTTTTTCTTTCTTCAGCCCACGTTGTTTGTGCTCTTGGGCCTGAGATTTGGATCATTTGTCCTTGGTCCCCAGCTAGAGAAGGAATTGTTTTGTCTCCCTGCTCTGTGCAGAGCTCACCATCCCCTGATATGAAGCCCAGACCCACACACCAAAGCAGCACAGAATCTGAAAAACAGAAAACCTGAGGCATCACCCCTGTGACTCATAGCACTGAGGTTTCATGCTGAAATGCATGGGAAGCATTGCAGTTAGTTCCTAACTGATGAAAAAGGAGTCTCAGTGAGTGCAGTGAGGGCAAGCTCTGTGCTGATGGAGCAACACCAGAGGCACCTGTGTCACTGTTTGTACTCCTTCAGCCCTGTGGCAGAAGATAAGAAGATCAAAATAATACTGAAACCTGTTGCTCAGTGCCTCACTCTGCACCAGAAAATTTCCAATGGCTTTATGAACCACCACTGACATAAAGATCTGTCCATGATTCCTGGCAGGAATCAGTGCTCAGGCACAGGGTGTATCAGATGCCTGCTGCCTCTCTGACCTGATGCTGGGTGGGCAGAAATCAGAGACAAAAAGGATGATCCCTGGGCAGAATTTCCACAAGAAGAGGAAGGGCAGACTGAGAAATTCTGCACGTATCCAAACTCAACTGATTCCCTAACCCAGCAGGTGAACTTTAAATGGATTTCAGTGCCCTTAAAGTACATCCCTGCCTATGCAGAAGCCTCTCATTCAAGTCGTTCTCTCCATATCTACAAGAGATTAGTCAGGAATTCATTGGGGGAAGTCACACCCATTTCACTGAAATCAATAGGAGTTGCATCAATTTTAGATATCCTGTATGTTTTCTGCTGCCTTTTTAAAGCACTGTTTGTGTTCTTCAGAAGGAAAAAAAAAATAGTGCAACTATTAATCCCAGAAGTGCTGATAAAGAATTTTGAATAAGAGTTGAAGCTCATTACAAAATTTTACTATTTTGATGCAGAATTTCCCTGGTGGAGGGGCTTCAAACTCTCTCATAACAGCATAAGGGTGGAGCCATTAAAATAATCTCTGGCAATTGTGTGTGATTTGTGTTATTTATGAAGAAAGCTGCAGACAGAGTGTTCTCTGCTACACCCTCTGTTTCCTGTGGGTCTTCTACCCTTTCTCCTCCCCTGTGTATAAATGGTCAATTCTTATATATGTACTAGAAGAATGTACATCTCCAAAATTAATGAATCCGCCCTGAAGGAATACATTTATGTATGACATCTCTAATAATATCAAAGAAAACTGGGCAAAATTGAGAAAAATGGGGACATACCTTATTACAATTACCTTCTATTCTAGCATATTTTTCTTATTAGCAGCGCAGACAAAAAGGCAGCCCTCCTATTTTATTTCAAATGAGCCTGGTAGAAGTAGCTCATCCACTTCATTTTCATATGAAATTGCAATGTGGAGCCTGATCCTCCTTGCCTTTACACAGGCAAAATACTTATTGCTGTGCCTGGAAACAAAGTCTGTGTCAAGATCACAGGGTTAGGACCTGGGATGTGCACTTTTACCCTGGATAATCACTGATATCCAGGCATGTGGCATGCCCAAATCAAATTTTGAGGTGATTTTACTCAAATACTGCATTCACCTTGGCCAAATTTTGGTAAGAACAAGTGTGGGCCATGCTGGGTTTAATCTGGAAGTGGCAGAGTTCTGTACCCCTTGTGACATGTTTAAGCTTGTGTCAACATGTTTCCTAATATATTGGTGTTAGTGTTGAAATACCAAATAATTCTGGCATCCACATTATCTGAGTTTACAGTTTTACTTTCACAAAATATGGAAAAGGGGATATTAATGTTTTCTGCCAGTGTTATGTCTGTGTAATCCTGACAGGGATGTACATCATTTCCAGCATGTCCCTGCTGCCCTGGAATATTCTTCTATCCCCAGAACTCACCTGAGTGAAATTCATAGAGAGAAAGCCAAAAGAAAGTAAAAAATAATCAAATTATACAATATTGCATTCTAAATCTGAAATCTTAAGCACTGAGAAATAGATTTTGACACGTTCTGTATTTGACATGGGAATTTCAATCTTGGAGTGGTGTGAAGAAAAAAATACAATTAAAAATAAACCCAAAATGCTGACCCTAACAGTGCCAAAAATTAGCAGAGCTCATCCTGAGTTATAAACAGCCCTAATGTGGAATTATCCCAGTAAACAAGCAGTGTAATCCAAAATACAGCACAGACACCAAAACCCTCCTGCTCTGTTCAGGCTCCTGAAGGAAAGATAAATTGCATTGTCACTCCTCAAAATTAAGATTTTTAGAAAACTGGGAAAAAAGTGCTGAGCTTAATTACCCCGTTTAATTAGCTCACTAGACAGCTCTTTAGTTGCTGTGATTACAGGGGAACAAGCACAGCCTTTCACATACTGTTCCTGTCAGAAATCTTCAGATGCAGAAAAACAGCTTTTCCTGCTCTTACAGTAATTTTTATTTACAGGCCATTTCTAATGCAAATATTGGCCTAAAATCAAATGCTAAGTGATTTGGCAATAGAGATAGAGTAGGAATGTAAAGGATTAGAGTGCTTAATGTACTGGAAAGAAGTTTATCAATACTGACAATTCTCACAGTGCTTAATCAAACATTTAAGACAAGTGGAGAAGCAGACAGTGAAGACTTAGGGGCTTTTGAACAATAAAAGCAAACAGACTGTCTTGTTAGAACATGTCAATTTATGGTGGAATAAAGAAACACCTACAATTTTGTTACTCTTTTCATATAGATTACAGTGGCTTTAGGGAGTGAACTGACTTTAAAATGACTGTGAGTAACTGCTGAGGAAAACAAAGTACAACTTTCCTTTTATAATCAAATTTTACAGTTTACAGTTTACAATGTTTACAAACATTTTACAATGTTTGCAGCTTGCTGTAAAAAAGATTTTTTTTTTCCTTAAAGGCAATTTAATTTTTTAAAATCAACTCATAATAACAGATCTAAGGGTCTAGTGCTTCAGTAACACATCTTGTATTTAATATTACCAGAGCTTGAGTCTGTCTGGAGAGGAGCAGAAGCAGAGCTGGGAGCTCTCTCTGTCTCTGCAGGGTAAATTTGGGGAGGAGGCTCACACACCTGCATTGCCTGGGCTAGATTATCTTAAATAACAAGTCTGAAAATTCCTGCTTGAAAATTCGCTGTTGATTCTGACTCCTATCTAAAAAACCCTGACTTAAATCCAATAGTTTTGATAAATATTCTTAGTGAAAATCGGGATCCAATTTAAAGAGAAAAGAGATTCCAGTTTCTGGTTGGATTTCAGAGATGTCTGTAGGTTAATTCAGCATCAGTCCCACTTGTGGCATTGGATTTACTCTGAAATCAGAATGCTCTTAGTCTGCCACTTGGTGTCCTATTACCAGAAATAAAGATCTGTAAATATTTTTAAGAAAAGAGGTGCTGTATGGCCAGGAAGGTTAAATTCACATGTGACAGAGCAATAGGAATACACTGCAGACAATATGACCAGAGAAGAGGAAGTCTCTAAATAATAAAAAATAACAAAAATAAGGATAACTGCTTATCAAACTACTGGTAATATGACACCTACAACAAAAACAAAATTGGCGTCCAGGTACTTAGAGAAATTTAAGTCTCAGAACAGCAGAGCAGGACCCTGAGCTGGGTTAGCTGAAAAACACAAAATGTAAAAGAGATGTTGAATTCAAGGGTGAAATTAATTAGGAAGCAGTAAGCAGTTGAAAAGCAGTAAGAATTCAAATGGCCATTTATTCTCTTTTTCAGAACTGTGTATAATCCCACCTGTCCTGAATTCTCTTATGTAGTCTGCTGCTACAATAAAATATCCTGAGCTTCCACCTCCCCACACTGCCTTGAGCTCCTGGAAGCTGCCTGTCAAATTCCCCTGAAACACTTCTGCCATTTTAACTTCATTTGTATATAGTTTTAGTTTATTAGTTTATAGTTTTATAGTTTATGGGTTTTAACTACATAGCACATGCAAGATTTTGGGTTAGTTAGTGTTTGCTACTTGATCTCAATTTTTGCTTTAAAATATTTTTTATCAAAAACTTTCTGTTCTATTCATGTTTTCCTACAAAACTGGAAGACAACACAATTGTTCTGATTCAATGGATTTTACCTGCATGGCAAGTGCCCTAAACCAGAACATTTTCAATTTGAGAACCATACCAACAAAACGAGATCATTTGTTTAAGAAGCAAGAATAAATCCTTCACCTGGCAGAATGAGTATTTGAGCTTGATATCAAACTTTGCAGATGTGCATCACACCCTGTTTGTTCCTCAATAGTCTGGAAGCTGTCATTGAGTTGTAGCTCGATTTCAATGTTAAAAAATCCAGTTTGCATTTTGGCAGCCTAGTGACAGTTGTGTTAACCCCACCCCTCCCAGTTCCGAATTTCATATTGCTTCAGGCACTCACAGCTGGACCTTGTAGGTCAAAACTTAAACCTGTCCTGGCCACCTAATGAATATTCAGGAGAGGTTAATGCGTGTTTGCCCCTGCCTCACATGCAAATAGGAGCTGTCCTGGTGGCCATTCACACCTGCTCAGGGCCCATATGCACATACAGCCATGGCAGCTTCTCATGCAGATTATAAATTCTATTGCACGTCCTGAAGACTGAAAAATCCCGCTTCAAATCACCCTGGTATTTTTGCTAAAATGGTTTTACCTCATTCTGTATCATTCTGCTCTTGTTCAGCCATCTGCATTTTTTTAGGTGATTTACCTGGGTTTCTAGAAAAGCACATCACCATGAGTAACATCCCTAAGCACATTCCTGTGACAGAATTCAAACCAAACAAATAAAAATATGCCACGCACAGCCTTTATTTATTAATGATTTTAATCGTCATGTTTTGGGCTCCTATTCCTCACAGGGAATATGCAGGTGGACACATCCATGAATTTAACTAGTTTGAATCAGTCATTTGAAGCCACTTGTAAAATCATCCCAGCAATGTTACCCTCAGTGAACTGAATAATCATTTTTCTACCCGTTTTCTAAAGATAGGGTAAAAGGACTACTTATCTGTTTCAAAAAAAAAAAAAAAAACAAAAAAAACCAAACAAAAAAAAACACACACACACAAAAAAAACCACACACACAAAAAAACAAAAACCAAAACCAAAACCAAAAACAAAAAAAACCACACCCACCAAAAGCAGTAGGATGTATTTTAGTATGATGCAGGTACATCAAAATCAACAATAATCAAAGTCAGTGGTATAAGAACATTATAAAATTTTCATCAATAGTTATTTATTGTGAATTCTATATGCTTTATCATCTATAATTTCATCATGTTGTCATTAACTACTCTTAAAGTGGGAAGACAGCAAGGATTAATTCAAAACAGAGTTTTCTGAAATATGTCCTGCTCCTACCTCTCAAACTTCAGAAATGAGAATACAAACCACCTTGTGTGAGAACAAATTTCTGGGAAAAACTCAAAATTGTGTGACATTACCTTGCTGCTAAATAAATAGAACAAGTTGGGCTCTGTGATGTCTAATTCCTGCCTGCAACTCCACTGTTATTTAAGTGGAAATACAGATTCAGTCTCACACAATGACCACAAAAACAAAACAGGGAGATTTTTTCAGTTTCATCTTGTTCTCTCTTTAAATTGCTCAGTGATTGTTTTTGCCACCCTGTGTGTGTACACACATGTATTTGTCCTATCTGCAACATTTATATCAATCTGTAAAACACCAGAATTTGGGGAGCATAACATGAAAAGCTAAACAATATTGATCCCTCTAAGAGTCAGTATAATCAGAGCCTGTGTTTGATCAAGGTATTAGAAGTATTTATCATCATCCTTTAGATATCACCTGCAGGTATCTGAGATGTAATTGTGGTGGTTCTTACCAAACAAACATGCATGATCTGCCTGATGCCTTGAGCATAATAAGTAAAAATCATAATTTAAAAATCCCTCTCGTTTTGCAAACATGTGACTGACAAAAATAGGAGGTGTGTGATTATTACAATGATTTTGGCTCTACTTGAGGCAATAAGCAACAAAACAGATATTTCTTTGTCTATAAAAATGTTGCTGACTGTCTAATTAGCTTGAAGCAAAATGCATCAAATGAGTAGTGGTAGCAGGGCCAGAAGCTGATAAATGACAAGGAAAATTCAAATGCTCCTTTAAATTGTAAAAACAGTTTTTCTGATAGAAATCTGAACGTGGAAATGTTGCTCTTTTACTGTGTGTGATATGAACGCAGGAATAAGGAGAAAGATGTGATTAGCAATTATCTGAAATTTAAAAAATCCTCTGTTCTCACCTCGAGTGCAATGGTATGAACAGAAAGGAGACCTGTTCATCCACACTTCCCTGGCAATTTAACTTGGAGGGCTCTTTGTGGGCAGGAGCACTACACACATTTCTCCTAGAACACTCAGTTCATGATCACTATGTCACAATTGCAACTTACTGAAGAGTTAATGATGCACAAACGAGTACAGAGACCAAGGATTTCCAGCTCAGTGTACATAAGGCAGCAGCACCTAACAGACAGTGGCAATTTTCTCTTGTAACCATCTGGGATCAGCCCCAAAAACCTGGAGAAAAAGGGATTTTTTTTTTATCCTCTGTGCCACCCTGTCCTTTCTTGAGCAGAAAGTTATCAGTAAACAGTGGAACCCTCTTAGCTCTTCATCTTCCAGCAAAGGTTTTTAAGTAAAATACGACAGCACAAATCTCAATCCTGTGTCAGCCCAGCAGGTCTCACATCTCCCTTCAACCTGGGAGTGTGCAGCTTTGCAAACCTTACAAATGTGCAGTTGGTTCAAGCTTAAGTCTTTACTTTGTTAATGTCCAGCCCTGGTTTAACAGCCATCAATGGAAAATGATCCATCCACTGTGGGAAGTGTGAGTGTTGCTGAATTCTGATTGTGCATTTTCACACAACAGCACAGGCAACTTTTCTCTGCAGCTCTCATTTCCTCAGGCACTTATAATTAAAGGAATAACAACGCTGTAAATTTAAATGTGTTCTATGGCTCGGGATTAGTTCTGAATAGAGGAACAGTACCAGAGAATGCTTTCCCTGGCACTGTGGCAGCACTGGAGAGGCACCTGCAGGAGGCACAGGGTGCCCTCTCCTGGGGTAGGGAATGATCCCGTTTATTTCTGCAGGAGCTGTGGGACATTCCCTGAGGACAGTGGGACATGAGATGATTCTTCCCATTTTTGCTGGCACACCAAGGTGTAGGCTTTCTTTTTTGGGAGATGTCCTAGCTGTCTGTGTCTGTCTTAAGTGTCTTGCATGAGCTTGAAATAAATAATTTGGGGTTTTCTCAGACTAATTCCTAGTGCCTCATCTTTTTAAACTCTCTTCAGAAAGTTCTTTTTTTCTTTTTTTTTTTTTGCTAAATACTGCAGTAAAGTATTTCCCATGTCCCACCAGTCAGTCCCCAGCTCATTCAAACCATATCCTTTACATATTCCTGAAGCAAGTTACAAGGAAGTGGAGCTTTAGATGGGATTGCTAACAGTTTCTCCTCTTTCTGGATTCTTTTGTCCTGGTGTCTGGTTTGGAGTGTTCCCAAGGAGTTACAAAATGTAGATCTGACTGTTCTCTGTTAGTCCATGTTGATTCTGAGTACCTTCCAGCTTGTGATATTTATGGGCATGATCCCTTACAGAAATGCAAGATGGTTCAAGCCCTATGCTAATCTGATTTAGTCCAAGAGATCTGCTCTCACAGAGCAGATGAGCAGATCTCCTATTTATTTGAAATTTATTTTATATCTCCTATTTATTTCAGAGACTTTCCCCACATTACTATTTTGTCCATTTTCTGAACCTCTGTAAAAGCACCCAGGGCTTCCTTCCCTCACATGGAATTGTGTTCAGTAAAAACTGCATTTATTGCAATATATTCAAATACCATGATTGAAAGAGCCATAAAAGCATCAAATGGAATTTGTGGTTCATTTTTGTAATGGAATCTAGAGAACAGAAGAACAAGGTCCTCCTTTTTATTTAAGACTGTCTATGAATGTTGCAGTGCTTTGTGTGGGTTTGCTGCTTTTCTTTGTGCAGCTGAGCTTGACTCAACCTGAAGTGAGAAGCAGTAATACTGTTGATAAGGAGAGGGGTTTTTTTTTCATGCAAAAGTAAGGCACAGGTGCCTCCCTCTAATTTTCCACCAGCTTTCCTGGGAGCCATTGGTGTGCAAACAGAGCAGACTTGAGTCTTTATGGACTTTGTGTATAGAAATTGGAAAGCAGATACAGAAATATCTGCATTTGCACTAATTAAAATTACAAAATTATAAACACCACCTTTTTTCTTAACAACCTGTGATGGTTTTACAGCTCCAAATCAATCTATGGATGAAACAAGCTCTGTACAATACATTTCTGCAAGCTAATCCCAACACTGGACATAGTTTAGATGTATCTTGTTTGTGAGGTCTTCAAGTTAAATCAGAGTAGAGTATGAGAGCATTGTGAGATTACACCATTTTCCAAGGGGTTGTGGAGTTCTTTTTAAAAGAGAAACAGAACTTGTTATTGATGGGCTGTTTTGCAAAAGTGGGAATGGGGGAGCCAGGACAGAGCAAGTGGCAACAGGGAAAGGGAAACAAGCCATAAAGTGCATGGTGGCCCTTTCCTGGCTTCCCCTGTCTGGACACTAAATGGTTCCTTTTGAAGCTTTTTCCTCCTGCATTCCCTTCCTCACTTCCCGACAGGATTCCTCAGGCAGTAGCCTCAGGAGTGCATCCCAGAGCTCCTCTTCCCCTCCTGCTCCCCTCACTGAGCTGCCTTTTGTTTGCTTCTGCCAGAACAAGGCTGGGTCTGGTGGGTTCTTCCCTCTTTTCTGTCACCCAGATTGTCCTGTGACCCTCACACACACTGAGATCACACATCCAATCCATCTGGAACAGCTCATTGCTGTCCCACAGAGCAAGGAGCACCATCTCCCACTAATCACCCTGCATGTGATCCTGGTAGGGGCAGAGAAGGGAGTCCAGTGCAATCACAAGGGCTTCTTAACCAGGGAAAACTGGATTTTCCTTGGATTCTTTGCATGAAAAATGTGTTGGGTACACCAGCAGCAAGATCCACCGTGTCCCTCTAGATGCTCTTTGTGTAATTGGTCCATCTGTTTCAAAAATGGCCTGGAAATATCTATTTTACAAATCCTTAATTTATATATCATTGTATAAGTCCTTCCCCTGCAAGTGACTGCTGCACTTGCCCTACTAGGAGAGGAATTGCTGTCTACAGAGATAATTATGAGCTGCACCACTGCAAGACAGGAATTTGAGTAGTTCTTGGGATACCTTGAAAATCTGGTGATTGATTTGAGCTATTACAGAAATAAAGGATGAGTGATGAATATCAGTTTTAATGGTGCAGTTATTTGTGATCATGTTCAGGTCAGAAATGTGTTTGTCCCCTTGAAACAGCCAATATAATAATTGGCTTTTTTGTGAGTTCCATGTCTGTTCTTTTATATCTATGGTATATATCTATTGTTATTTTAGATCTATTGCATGCACAGATGCATATATTTGCTTTACAGAAGGCTGGGGAGCACGTATTGCCCTCATTTATCAGTGTGTGTTAGGGGGAAAAAAGAGCAGAAAGGATTTTCAGGGCTAGTGGAGTCCTGTCATGACTGGCCACGTGCAGAGGAAGGGTCAAAGGAGCTGAGTCCTCTCCCTGCTAACAGAGAGATGTGTTGGTGTCTCCTAGATAAAAAAGTCTAAGCCCTTCAGCACAGCCCCACTCACAAAATGCTCACTCTACCCTGCAGATGAGCTTCCCTATTTCTCTATTTTTCTGTAGAGCTCTGCTCAAAGATCTTGTTGCTCTGATACTTAAAACCATTCCAGGTGAAATGTGGTTCTGAGTGTGAGGTCAGTTTAGATTCACTCGTTCTGGTGCACAGTTCCTTACCCTCGGCTCCTTTCCAGGGGCTGAAGACACGATCAGGACTGAGAGTTGGAGCAGCAGGATTGGTTTTTCCCAAGTTCTTAATCTCCTCAGGGATGCAGATCTTTATGTGGGTTTTGTATTGTAAATCACAGTCTCAGCGACACTTGAGCCCTCATTTGCATGGAGGGAAGTTTTTCCCACTAGTTAGTATGGGTGACTTTACTGGGATGAAATAATTTCAAATTAAATGACGTTGTAATTAAGATCTTACAAAAAAAAAAATGGAATGTTTGTTTCATTAACAACTGAGGCAGAAGTTTGCATTATTCATAATTTTCTAACTGTTCTCAAGCAGGGAGATTACTTCAAATACTGACATGAGTGACTCGCTCTGGGAGTTAGGAGATCATTCTTTACCAGATTAAACTATTTCTTTTATTCTTCTCTATCTCAGGGCCAGGCAGGAGTGAAAGGAGATACAGACACCAAATAGAAAGCTGTCATTTGTATTTCATACTAAAATCACTTCTAGGAAGAAGACAAACATGATTTAGGTTTTTGGACAGGGAAAAATAATTTTTGTTGAACACTCACTTTTTAGAGATGAAAAGGATTAAAAGACACCTTATCACAGCAAAAGCAATTCATATTTATTTGATCAACTCTTTGAATTAAATATCTAACTTGATTTCTACACAAATAATACAACAAGGAAGGAGACAGAAAGAAAAATAAAGACAGAGGAGTGGGCAGAGGGAAAGGAGAAAGTATGAAAGTCACAAATAGATTAACAGGAAGGATGAAAAACAATGTGTGTGTAATCTTTGTGATTTTATGGGGTTTTTTTTAAAGACATCTCTGTAGTCTAGCTGAGTTAATATGAGAGTAGAACTTGTTTACAATAAAGCTTTGTGGTTATGTTTAAATCATTACTGAAATATTATTTCAATTACAAAATATTGATTGGATAATAACAAATTATTATTTACTTGTTACAGCTAATCATAAAAGTGTGGCTAGAGAGAAATGGTAGAGGAAGAAACGATTGTTTCTATGATTGTATCTCAGATTCACAAGAAAACATATCATTTTTATAGGCAGGAGAATAAAGTTCAAAAATAAGTTTCAAACTAAATAACCTGAAAGAGAGGTGATATTTAAAAGCTATTACACAGCAAGTTAATTTTATATTTTGGTAGTAGAAGTATTATTTCTAAATTAATAATGGGTTAAAAGTAATGTGGGGAGAACCTGCCTGAAATAATCTCTCGGTCCTGAGTGTAATGAAAGAACTCAGTTCAGAACAACTGAGGTTAGTTTTTGACTATAATCAAAAGACAGCAGAGTGTTATTCAGCACTTTGTTTTCCTCAGGTTCTCCAGTCCTGTTTTGTTTTCTCTGCAGAATGCACACAAGTATGAGATGCATGTGCAAAATGTAATTATTTGATGTGCAGTGGAAACATCTAACTACCTAATGAAGTTTCTCATGTTTCACCAGTTCCTTTACTGAAAATAATCCATCCTGATTGACCTGGAGAATGCTATACTGGGCTGTCAGAGCATTACAAAATATGTAATATTAGTTAACTGATTATAATAAAAACAAAAGGGAAATGGGAAAGCTGCCTGCCTGCCCTGTCTCGGGCTTTTTTTTTTTGGTGCAACAGAGTTTATATTCCCCTCTGTGTTTTTCCACTTTCCTTATTTGAAATGAACAGCTGTAATTGAAAAGCAAGAAGCTCCATGGTTTATAGAAATAGGTGTTGTTAAGAGCCTTAGCCATCTAATTTTCTTCCTATTGCAGGGCAGGCTTCCTATTGTCTGTCCTTTAGAGCTAATTTCTTTTCTGATCAAAAGGCCCACATCATTGAAAAGGTAGTAATGACTATTCATTTGCTTGAAACCTCCATTCTGCAGCCTGCAAAGCTTTATTTAGAAACTGCTATTTCTTTCTAAAAGGAAAATCTCATTTGTGTCCTCTATAATGTCAATTAAAGTAGAATATATTTTAATTATATATCCTGGAGAGAAACCTTTCAGGATCTCAATTTGCTGTGCCAGTGATACAGGCTGTAGTTTGAAACAATATGTGCCTTCAAAACTGTGTGTCAGAGACCAGGAATAAGGTGTATTTTGATTTTAATTTGCCGCTAATGAATAGTTTATTTGCAGCTAATTAGCAAGTTAGAGATTTACAATTAATGTCCGATTTCTAATCCAACTGCTAAAAAGGAGCATGGCCATGATTACCAGTAAATAAGGTGGTTATTGCATCTGTGCAGAACACGCCGGAGGAAAGATTCGCGAAGTTTTAAACGGGAAAAACAGAGATGATTTGAGTTTGTGGGGTTTGGTTGGTTGGTTGGTTTGGGGTTTTTTTGTGTCTCCGCTAGAGCCCAGCAACAAGTACCGGGGAGGGGGGGATTCCCGGCGGGGGAGGGCCCCGGTCCCCGCCCTGTCCCTGCGGGCGGTGGCCCGGGGCAAGGGGCTGCTGTGCCCGGAGCCCCACGAGCCGGGGCTCGCCCGCTCGGTCCCCACGCTGTCCCCGCCCGGCGGAGGGGCTGCTGCCACCCAGGGCCACCCGCACGGGGCAGGAGGGGACAGCGGGGCTGCCCGTGGCGAGGAGGGCAAGCGCAGCTGAGCTGTGAGAACGATTGCGAGCGATGGAATCGTTCAGGTTGGAAAAGAATCCTTGAGATCAGCGGGTAGAGCTGGCGCTGCCAGCCCACCACCGAGCCATGTCCCCAAGCGCCACATCCCCGCTTTTGAGGGATGGGAGCTCCCCGGGCAAGCCGTGCCAGGGCTGGATAATTCTTTCGGGGGGTTCTGTACGGTTGGTGCTGTAACAGCGAGGGGAAGCTGCAGAAAGTTCCTGTTACTGTCTCATCAGATTTCTGCCAGGCGCTGGGCAGCGGGGGTGGTCTCTTTATCTATTCTCGGGCTCGTTTTTCCCTCGGTGGTTCTGCGGGAAAACACATGAGCTAAATCTGTGGTTTCCTCGGGGCTCCGCAGCGAGCCCTGGTGAGTTGTCCTGTGCTGGTGGTCCCCTCCACAACTCTGTTAATTGGTAACTTGGGGATGGAGAGAGTCCTTATTAGCAAACTGCCCCCTCCGCATCCCTCCCCTCCCGCTGAAGACAGCTCAGTGAGGCGATTGCCAGGAAGGGCTGCTTGTCAAAGGCTAATAAACAAATTCCTCGCGAACACCTGAATGAGCCAGGGCCAGGAACAACCCAATTAAAAAAACGGGAGCTGCTGGTTGTTTTTTGTGGCGGTGGAAACAATTCGGGCTCGAAAAGGGTCTATTCAGAGGGCGCTCCGAGAGGTCTGTTTGCAGCCCTCTATTGTTGTCAGAAGCCAAATAAAAGTTCAGCTGGGGGGGCGGGGGGAGGGAAGTGATTAAAAAAAAAAAAAAAAAANCGCTGCCTCCTGAACGCGCTGGGAGGCTCAGTTCAAAGGGATCGAGCTATGACCAAACGACGCTGCCCGGGTTTACCCACGCACTTCAGATTTTTGTTCCTAAATGTTGCGATTTTTAATGATGTCATCAGAAGTAACCCTTGCTTGCCCGGATCGGCGAGCAGCAGGGACAGCTGGAGGCTCTGGTACAGCTGCGATCTCCACGCGGCGAGGCGCTGGGGCAGCCAGGGGAAGGAGTTGGAGCTCGTTTGTTGGAACTAATGATTTTGTTGTCCCCCTCGCCCGGCTGGGAGGTCGCTCCAGCCGAGTCAGCCCCGCGGCGAGGGAGGCAGCAGCGTCGCGGGCAATCTCGAGCTGTGTTTTGGCGTGACACTTAAATGGAGAATAAAACAAAACAAAAAAAATCTCCTAACGATCTTCAACTGTAGAACCAGCCTTAAATGGCCCTTTTAGCAGCCACATTACCACGCTGAAAACTTCTGGGGGAGGATGTGAATGCCGGCCTGAAACCGGCATCACGTGAACTTTTATCTTAAGCATCGCTAAAAGGCTGGACATTTTCGGAAGATCAGCGTAGCGAGGGTCAGCAGGGTCCAAACGAAAGGGGCGCCCAGCTCCCTTGTCTGGGCAAATTTCGAGGACGAGCCCACGCCGATCTCGGTCGGGAATTAGGCTGGTGACCAAGGGGATGTTTTAATAACAGGATTAGACGGGGCCGGGTTCGTACATGGAGTTATACTTTAAAAGCCAGCGATCCTCCCTGACACAGTTCCAAGATTCCCCCGAGCTCTTCTGGGGCTGCAATTAGCATATATTAATGGTTCCTTCTTATTAAGCGTTGATCTCGCAGAAATCCCAGACAGACCCTTTCAAATGGCCCTTTTCAAGCGCGGCGTCTCTCTCGCGTTCAAGTTGGGTTGTGCTGTAAACTCCTTATCTCGCCTCACGCTCCTTTGTCACCCAAATAAATAAATAACAATAATAAAAGGCTCCTCAGCCTTTGACAACTGTATTTACACGACCTCAAGTGTTCTCCCGACCCCCAGCAGACACACGGGGCTTCCCTCGCAGTGAATTTAAGAAAATGGCTCCAGGCATCAGGTTTATTGTGCCGGGCTGGGTCCCCTCCTGCTCTCTGCCCCTTCCCTGCGTCCCGGCAGCTCCGCAGGCTCCGTTCCCGTTCCGGGGAGCAGGCGGAGGCTTGAATTTGCTGCCAAGGGGGTGGTGGAACGGGGTCTCAAGCGCACTGCAGGGAACTTTGGGGAGCAGCAGCTGCTCCGGCGGGCTCGCCTCGTTCCTCCTGTTCCCCGCGCCTCAGCGGCCTTTGCAGGGCAGGGACGAGGAAGAACACAGCCACAGCCGGTCGCAGGTGCGGGGTGGCTGCGGGAAGGGGCTGCTGGTGGCGACAGCCCCGGAACAGCCCCGAGCGAAGGCGGCTTCGGGCTCCCCTCTCCGCTCCCGCAATCCCAGCCGAGCGTTTGCGCACAGCGCTGCCGCCGAGGCGGGGGATGGGAGCAGAGCCCCTGCTCACCCCTCCTGGAAACAGCAATAGCCGGATCTTGAAGTTTCCCTCAGAACATGTGCGGCGTGGGAAGCCAAGCGCAGCGGGAGCGTTACAGGGACTTGTGAGGTCTGAAATCCATCAGTCTGTACTTATATTTTTATTCAGTCAAGCTCAGTTATTTTACATTAGCGTTCAAGAGAAATGCTGTTTTGGTTTGAGAGAATATGGACTTTACAAGTGTTGAAGAGCTTGGCTTATAGAGGAAAAAAATCTCTTGAGACTCAGGCAGTTCTAAGACGAATTAAAAGACAAAGAGTCCGAAACTTAACGTTGTACTATTTATTTAAGCATTAACGGAAACACTATTCAGGGGGATTTCAGCACGTCCCCTTATTCTCTATACAGCCCATTTTTTCGTTGCATGCCAGCGTGTCCAGTCCCTCCAACAAACACTCATATAAAGAAATATCAAAGTATTGTCAGGATATATATCAGTCCGACTTTCTGCCAGTCTGGCAGGTCTTAAACCTTGACAGGAGGGGCCAAAATAAATGAGGATTAGAAGTTAATTACGACTGTCCGAAGCTTTTCCAATATATTGCAAAAGTTACACGGGAACCCCTCCCGCCTGGAGCAACCCTTCCGCTGTCACCGTCTCCCCTCGGGCTGCCAAATTTTGACTTCGCTCAATACACCAGCAGCAAACCAAGCAAAAACCATAGTGCTGACTACACCATAGCCGATCGCAAGCGGGATTTATTTCCCTTCGACGTTGTTCAACAGATCGTTTCGTCAAAAAAGAAATTTGTACAAAACGAGTGAGACCTTCAACTGCTAAATCCCAGCAGTGCTCAGATCGGCTCAAGTCCATCCCCTCCACGCCACCGCGCTGCTCCAGAGTCCCTCCAGTGCCCGCGCGGTCCCCGCTCCCGCAGGAAGCGCCGAGCGGGCTGCAGCAGGGCCGGGAGCTCCTCATCCCCGCCCTGCCCTGGAGGTTCCCTCCTCCCCGTACCGATTACCGTCCTGACACTCGCGGTCTCGTCTTTGGGGTGACCCCGGTGGCCGCCAAGCCGAGGAGCTGCGGCGGCAGCATCGCTCTCGCCGGGCCGCCCAGGACGGGACGGGAGGCTCGGACACGTCCGCCCCTCGAGGCCCCTGACCCTCCCCGGCGCCCCCCACGCCCCTGGGGCAGTTTGCTCATAGCCACAGCGGCGATGCTGCCCGCATCCTCCGGCAGCGAGGCTTTCCCCGAGCAGCCTGCGGCTCGCTTTGCCTCTCTGCCCCAGCGCTCCCCGGCCCGGAGAGCCGCCCGGCTTCTCCAGCCGAAGCTGGAGCGGGGGCTGCGGGAGGATGAGGAAGAGCAAGGATGGGGCAGCCCAGCCCGCCTGCCCCAGCCCCGGCGGAGAGCGCTGTGCCCGCGGTGCTCTCAGCGAGCTGCCGGCCCTGTCCGTGCAGGTGCGGTGTCCGTGCCTCTGGCGAAGGAAGAGAAGGAGGGGTAAAGGGAGGGGAGGGACGGACAGGGAAGCCGGTGATTGACAGCTCAAGTGGGCGCCGCTCCACTCACATATCCGCCGCCAAAGTTTTCTTTCACACGGGGAGAACTTTCTGTTGCCATGAAACTCGGGGGATTGCCAAGCGCCGTCCTCTCTATCCTCCCTCCCCTCTTTTGGGGCAGCCGACTGGAAAAGCTCAAGTGGCAGCAGGGTGGGTGTGGGTGGGGATGGCCGGGAATGCCCGGCCGGCAGCCACCCATCCCAGCCCCGCGGAGCAGCCCCTCTCCCAGCGACCGCCGTGCCCGGTCCCAGCACGGCAATATAGATTCGCTCCCAGGCAACTCAGGAGTGGAAGGGTTTAGCCCGTCCATCCTTCCCCCGCCCCGCTATCCGCTCCGGGGGTGCGTCCGTGCAGCGCGGGCTCACTCGGTCTCCGGGCAGCCTCTCCGAGCTTGGACCGTCCATCCACCCGAGAGCCCCAAACCCCTTTGTGCCCGGCAACCGCGCAGCTCCCGCTCGCAGCGCAGCGCTCCGCTCCACCCCGCTCTCCTCCCCGCGGCCCCGAGCGCAGCCCCGGCCCGGCCGCAGCTGCGGGAGCC